>JAGVSP010000073.1:0-111756 GCA_022494985.1 Micrasema minimum | reverse complement strand
CAATGGTAAAATTAAAAAAAAATTTTTTTACAAAATCGATCAAAATGATGAATTAAAGGGTTTTCCGTTTGTATTTCCCTCTAGTTTTTTTTACCGGTGTTTATAGCAACGCTTTTGCTTTTTTTTTTATGAAAAAAATTTGGGGTTGTCTGAAAAAGCGGTTTACGGACGAAATTTTACGTGTAACGTCAAAAGAAAACTTGATAAAAAAATGCATATTTTTTAAAAATTAAATTGAATTTTATTTCTGTTTTATTTTTTGGTAAAATACAAAGCAGGAGTTAGTTTGAAATTACAATTTTTTCCCCATAATTAAATTTTTTTTTGTTTTTTTTCTTGTGTGCGCTGTCTTCCTTTACGATGGGCCCCAATAGAGGGGAAGGAGAAGATACGTCCAAACCCCCGAACCTTGGGGCGATTGGTTTCTCTCTATCGCTTTTTTCCGCGCTCTGTTGCACACTCGTGAAAAGAGTCTGGTTTTTTTTTGTGTGGCCGGGTTTCAATTTATTAGACGTTATCACGTCAAAAAAATATTTTTGGGACTGGCGCAGAGATGGGAAAACGGGTTATTCCCTTTCCCGTGAAAAATGATCAGACACAAAAATTTGGGTATACCAATGCAGTGCCCTATCCCATTGGATGCGGTTGGGGAGGTTTGGACCCCAAATCACCCAAATTTAAAACCTACACCCCAAAGTAAACACCATTTATTTTCACGCCTTTTAAATTCGTCTATCAAAATAGAAGAAAAGGTTTTTTTAATTTTTTGGCCCCTCAAGCAAACCTCACTTTGATAATCGCATCCTTTGGGTTTTGCTTTCGTTTCGTTCCGTAATAATTCTGACAAAAGGGGATGTCCTCTGTGCGGGGGCCATCTGGGTTTCCCCGAGATCTTTCATTTTCATCTGTGGCTTTGAGGTCCCCGAGCGTGTCGATGTCCCCGGCCCCCGTTCCGCTCGCGGGGACCCAAAACGGAACCCCCGGGGGGACCGTTTTACCCGGCTTCCCAACCGACACCGCCCCGGGCGGCGCACGACCCGGTGCGTTCACCCAAATGAAAAAAGCACTAAAAAAAGTTTTTTGCCCCCTTAAGAAGATAAAGGACGGAAAAAACATTCAAACCCAATTAACCAAACCCCATTTTCCTTTCCAAAGGGGTTTAGGGGGGCGGGGGGGGGGCCCTTTTTTAAAAAAAAAAATTTTTTTTTTTTTTTTTTTTTTGGGGGAGAAAAAAATCCCCCCTTTTTTGGGCCCCAAATTTGTTTTTTGGGTTTTTTAAAATTTTAATTATTTTTAAAAAGGGGGGGGTTTTGGGGGTAAATAAATTTGAGGTTCATTATCGAAAAATTTTTTTTTTTTCCAAAAATCAAATCCTTTGTTGTTAAAAAAATTGGGTTTGTGGAAAAAAAACCAATTTTCTTTAAGGTTTAGGGGGGGTGGGGCCTTTAAAACCCGGTTTGAAAAAATTTTAAAACTTTTGATTTTTTTTTTCCTTTTTTAGTTTTTTCCTTAAAAATTTTTTTTTTTCAAGAAAAAACAGATTTGTTTTTTTTCCCCTTTTTTGACTCAGGTATACAATTTTGCCAGTTTCTATCTAGCAGTGATGGAGTAAATAATCAAGATACACCGCACATGGTTTTCCAATGCAGTCTCCGATGCACGAGCAGGTGAGGATAAAGGAAATTGGTAATAACAGTAGTTTTGGAGACAAAAGTCACCCTTTTTGTGATGAATATAACATTTTGGTGTTTGATTTATTCGATTTAAATAATGACCAATGAAAGCCTCAACCTTTTCCTTAGACCGTTTCAAAGGCCAATGAGTCTTTTTTAAGTCCAGCACAACTCTGCCAATTTTTTTAAAAGCTATTTCATGCGTTTTTAAATAAATGACGACCAGTTTTGGTCGCATTATATGGAGAGCACAGTGCATATTTAAGTCAGTTTCTTAGAAACAGCTAAACTAACTAACCATCACGCCATTTCCCCGAAGGGGTAGGCAGAGAGGATAGAACGCTACACCACTCTGTCCTGGCATACTTCTCTTGCTTCCTCCACATTCATACATCTTCTCATGCACGCACGTCGATTATTCCGACTTCTTACATGCCCACTTTCAAGCACTTGTTTTACTTGATCATGCCATGTCTTTCTCGGCCTTCTTCGACTTCTACATCCAGGCACAGTCGCATCATATATTTTTTTAGCCGTTCTTTCATCATCCATTCGCTCTACGTGACAGCTGATTTTGGAAAAAACCATTAAGAATACGCAAGAATGTAAAACTAAAACCCGAAATATTTTATTATTTGCCCATATAATTAGCTTGTCACGAGCGGGCACCTATTTGTTCGTCCTTCAAGCTCCGTTAGCTGGCAACGCGGCGTGTCAGGCGACCCTGGCCTGCTAGCAGCTAACAGAAGGAATGGTAATCAGGAGGAAGCTTGCCAATCTTGCACGCTTAGCGGTTCACGGTACTCGATCCGTCTCCGCATCACGCGGCTAACTAGCCTGACAGGTGGTCAGGTGGGCACTGCTCAGGTGGTGGCAATGGCCTGCTAATATAGTTTTCCTGACAAACATAGCCTCTTGATCAATCGACTGTTCTGAACTACTATCCAAACTTTCCATCAATATTCCTAGAGAAACAACGCTCTTCTCTGTACTACTCTTGTATATTCAAATTGTAGAAAAAAACCGTTCGAATGGCGAGCTTCCAAAGTGAAAGCCCCACCCTTTCCCTAGACTGTTTTAAAGACTATTGAGTCTTTTTTCAGTCCAGCACAACTCTACCGATTTTTTAAAGCTAATCCGCGAAATTTAATAGATTCAGTTTTAACTGGAAAAAGCGGAAGAAAAGAAGGTTAAATACGCGACCAAATGCTTTCATTGCCCCTATCACTGTCCCGGGTCTAAGATTGTCATAAAACACATTCACCCCCAACTGCTCTAGGAGCTGGCCCAAATTTACAGTGATAGGGATATTAGGGCTAATGGCGAGCTTCCGATAATTTTAATAAAATTTCAAAATCATGATAAAGATTTATTTGAGAATTACCATGGTAAGCCCAGGCCCTCAACGGGTTGTAGCGCCAGAGATTGGATTGGTTTGGATTGGCTATGGAAATAATTATATTTTGTAATATTTGGTATTGGTTTATGTTTATACATTTCAAATGGTCGTTTTGCAGATTTGCGAAAAAGTGTTTTTATCTCAGTTTAGACCCATTATTACCTAAAAAAAAGTCTTTAGGGATAAGCGCATTCAGGAAATACCATTGCATTTGGAATGAATACATGTGAGATAAGCAAAAGGGATTGTTGGATGTTTCAGTTCTCTGTAAATACATCACCTTCATCATCATGCCATATCTGCTCCCTAATCGAAGAGGGAGCCAAATCCATATTGATTGCACAAACTGCCTTTAAGCCCAGCGATTAGTGTTTAGCACAAACAAACATCTAGATGGAATTTATCACTGTGTATGGAAAATCATTTCCATTAACATACGTTAATTTCTTCGCCCATACAATGAATTTTCCTTACAATGAATTCGATCTCGATGTTTGTTTATGCTAAGCACCCAGTTTCCGTGCGACATCCGTACAACCCGTTGTTCTGACGTAAACTGGTGTAAAATCTATGTATGCTATTTTTTGCTCGTATTTCTTCATAAATGCAATAGAAAAAATGATCATGTAAGAAAAATCGTTTACATAAAAGCGACGCCGACGGAAGATTGTTTGACGCGGGTATATTTCCCTCGTGTAAACATAACTTTATTTCCAACAAAAACAACCACAAAAATCCTCTACAAAACTATTTGTATTTTTCTAAATGCTCAAAGGAAATGATTTGACAATAAATCATCGTTATGACTTTTGAAACTTAAAACAAATCTTCTGCGATCTGTAGGTACAATATTAATATAATATCTGCTTTGTAGTCGCTTTCAATTTTATGCTCACAGCTCAAGTAAGATTATGTCTGACAAGTAAAATTTATATTGTAATGAAGTAGAAATTATGTTACTCCTTTGGAATGAAATAAAATCAGTCATGGTTTGAATTATATCTTTGCGTTTGGTATTGAGTTATTAAGTTATATAACTAAATACGATTCGAAATAATTAACCTACTTTGTATTTTATTTTTGGCAAATAAGTATCAGATAAAGCACATATTATTCTGAACTCCGATAGTGGCAGTTGAAGTTTTAAGCGGTATTTAAATAGGCGTAATTTAAAAAACAGTCTGTTATAATTTTAATTTTAATTTAGCAGTGTACTATATTTAATAGCAAGACGCATGACATGTGCATTTTTTGGGACCTTCCGCATACATGCGAGCTTCGAAAATACCTAAATCAGTTCGGTGCAAAACTTATGGGTAGTTTTATCCAAGGTACCTTGGACTGGTAATGAAGCGTATGACTGATCATAATACCTTCATGTAATAAAAGATCAAGACACACTGTAGGGGAGGGGTGTACTAGTTGTCTCAAAAAATGGTTTTTAATTTTTAGAGACAAAAATAAAGCCAATTTTATGTAGCTTTCTTTATTTTAGAAACGAAGCATCTTTTAGCTCTCAAGTTAAACAATCTTAAGAGTATTAAAAAAAAATATATATTCAAGAGAGAATTTCGAGACAACTTTCCCATACCTGTTGCTCGATCACAGATCAGTACCGACTCGGTAATAAGCGACGTGATAACGATTTCTTACCCATGGATGTTTAACGTTTTCGCGATCACAATGGAACACGCGTTAAAAGTTATCGATCGGGATTATTAAACGAGCGCATACTAGTCGCGAGCCATTTCCCGAGATATATCTTATTCGCACAAATCTTCATTCAATCTTTATTATAATTTAGCCGGTTTTCGGCAAGCCAAATATTGAGAAAAGCAGTCGACATAATAAAAAATCAGACAAGCGCGATGATTTGACGTTTGACGTAAGGCCGCGATAATAGCGTAGATCGGCTCCGCTCGGCTCACTTCGTCAATGCTCGGCTCAGCGATCGCAGTATTGAACTGTATGTCATTGTGATCGCTCAAATCGTTAGCGTTAGCACGTGATTAGCACGCTTTTAACTACGTCGATAGTTATCTGGGCTTGAGCTACTGGGGTAAGTTGTCTCAGACATTAAGGCACGTTGTATTTTTAAAAACCGACTTTCGACAACGTAAATTGGGTCTCGCATGTACTCTGGACATCACTTTATTGTAGTAGCGAGTTATTATTTGATAATTTATTTATATTATAATCTTTGTCTACGAATGGCACTCATAATTACATCATCCGGTATATTGGCACTCTTCCTTATTCCTTTTCTATTCCTATTTACTGAATGAAATAAGGACAATTGCTTGATTTTGGGCTGTAAAATAAAATATCAAGTTAATGTCCTGTGAGACAACTAGCCCCCTTCATAATGAGACAACTAGACCCCTTCTTGATGTTTTAAAAACAAAAATGTTTGCATGCTCCACGAGAATATAATACAAATTTGATAATTGTTAACGAAATCAACAATAAACATGCTGAACAAATATTATTGAGCTAATTAATTTCATAATTAATTTGCGCTTATGGGCAAAAAGATTATACCTACACTAATTGTAAAAATATTTTTTTTTACACAACAAATGGAATTTTAATATCGGACCGATAAATGTCACATTCTTACTATCAAGATGCCATAAGTTTCTGAGGTTGATCACCAGGTGAATAAGTAGTAGAAGTTTAAGTATCGTTTACACTAATACTAATTTATTATTGTCCGCAACCCTAAAGTGCATGGGGTACCTCCATTGTTACACCAAGTGCTGCGTATTTTAATTCAGTGCCAGTCAAAGGTATCACATGAAATATTTTTTGTGAAAAACCACAAAAAAATTAATATGAATATTGAATTTTTTTAATTTAAAAAAAATTAAATTATTATTATATTATTTTTAGTATGTATAATTTTACATAGACTAATATTATTTTACATTACACTTAATTAATTTTTTTCCTAACTATTCTTATCTACACTAATATTTCTCACACATATTTTATATATTTTACATAGCTCTAAATAACTTTAAGTTTTGTTCATTTTTAATTTCTTCTGGCATCTCCTCATACATTTTAATGCCCTTTTTACATGAGACAATTCTGTGACATAGTTTTTCTTTTTTTTTCTAATCTTATATTTTTTGAACCTCTTGTTGCATATTTATGAAAAAAGTAATTGTTTTTTAATTTTTTTGCAATTTGTTTGCAAATATCTTGACCATGTCGGTAAACGAACCCGCGACATCGTGAATGGTAGCCCAACGCGCTACTTTAAGTACTAAGTATACTGCGAGGCGGCACTTACGGATGTTAAAACTACAATCTACTAATAGGTAATTTATTGACGACCTTAGATAATGCCCTCTCATTGACAAACTAATTTTAAATTAGCATAATATGTTTTTCGTGTACATAAATAGTAAGGCGTTTCATGGCTGGAATCCAGACCCCGCGTCCTGGTGTACAGGAGTTCTCCAGAAATATTGGGGCCACAAATCTCCTGCTGTCCGCCCCGCCAGTCTCGCGGGGCAGGGGCGCGGGCGGAGCGGGGGCGGAGCACCTCCCAATCCGCCAGAATTCTAACTATTTTCTTCCTGCCTCTGCTCTGTGAATCCTTTGTACAGATTTTGTGGGTTTGAAGTTAACTTTAGTTTACCAAGTGCAGTGAATGTTGAATATATATGTTACACAGAGCCAAGATGATCAGTCTTACGCTTTTACGCCAGACCAAGGTAAATGGTACCTAAATGGCCCTTGGTGTATCAATGAAGTACTCTTTGCTTGCCTATTTTACAAGGCATCAGGTTCTCGCCGTCCTGGCCGTCCACTGTTGACAATTCGTCGGCAGTTTGCGTCAGAGCTGCGGGACGTGGACTTGACTTGGGAGGATGCACGGGAGCTGGCGGCCGATCGCTTGGCCTGGAGGCAGTTTGTGGAATCCAAATGCTCCACATAGCGAGCGGATATAGTATGATGATGATGATGACTCTATGTTAACTGGACGGGTGATGGAAACAATGACAATTATAATTCATAAGCCGAGACAGTGGTAGGGGTACAATGAAAGCATTTGTTCGCGTACATAATCGTAAATTCATCCGCATTTTTATCACACTAACAATATTAAAATCGCGGCTTAGGTTGTTGAAAAAATCGGTAGAATTGAATGGACTGAAAAAAGACTCATAGGTATGTTAACTGGAAGAAATGGCCAAGAGCCATACCGCCATTAAGTCATCAAATTATATTCTGGTTTGTTGGAAGATATTGCTTTTTGGCAATAAACCCTCCAGTGTTCGCTATTGTACAAGAAGTTAGTAAAATAAATAAATAAATATTGTAAAGTATAAGTTGAGACTAATAAAGTTTTTTGTCTATCTATCTATCTATGCACCATTGGGTGCGGATAAGGGAGAGCAGAGAGTAGTAATATCAGGTTGTTTTAAAATAGGGCTAAATACGTAGTCAAGTTTCAACAAAATACTATCCGTATAAACTTTAAAAAAAATGTTAGTCGTGAGCTTTCCTTATTAACTAACTAACTAACTGATTAACCATCACGCCATTTCCCCGTAGGAGTAGGCAAAGAGGATAGAACGCCATACCACTCGGTCTTGACAGACTTCCTTTGCTTCCTCTACATTCATACATCTTCTCATGCACATACGCCGATTACTCCGACTTTTCACATGTCCACTTTCAAGTACTTGTCGTACTTGGTCATGCCATGTCTTGTTCGGCCTACCCCGGCTTCTACATCCAGGCACACTTGCATTTAAACTTCTTTTAGCCGTTCTTTCATCATTCATTCGCTCCACATGACCAAACCATCGTAAAAGCCCTATCTTAATTTTGTCGATAATGCTCATCTCAGCCATGCACTCTGCTCTAATTTCGACATTTGTACACCTATCATACATAGTCTTACCACACATAAAACGCATTTCAACAGCATTCATTCTACTTTCATCCTTCTTTTTCCAACACCACGCTTCACTACCGTACATAAGGGTTGGTACCAGAACTCCGTTGTGTACTGCCAATTTTGCTTCCTTCGATAAGTTCTTTCCTTATTAGCGCAAAAATATGTTACCTGCTAACCGATTAGCTAACAAATAGCATCGATTGATGGTTTCACAAAAAAAATGCAACAAACCTATTCAAGTCGAAGCTTGGGCAGTATACAGATTTAAAAAAATTAGTACCTTTTTAAATTTGAACGAAAATTTCGTGAAGTCAGACAGAAATACATTTATTGTTTTACGCTATATTTATTTCAGTAGTTTATCTAAAATAAGGACAAAAATTTATAACCATGATTCACCATCTTTAAAAACGTCTTCCGGTGCCGAAATGACTTTTTTAATATATCCATCGGCCACATGTAAAACTGACTTCCAAGAACAGAAATAATATGCAAAAAGCTCAATGTGTTAATTTGTCGCAGCGGTCTTAGCAGCTGATTTGTGGGACGCTTTATAATTTATCATACATACCTAAACATTTCATATAAATTCGCAGTGCTTTTAGGATCAAAAACGACTCAAAAGAAATGGCTGTCACGTGACCGTGGATGCTCTGCCATACGATCGTAGTCCTCGATTAGAAAATCGAAAGAGAACACTGGAATTTAGTAGGTACTGGAGCAATAATTTTTTTCACATTTGTGCGGTTGTGGCTTTATAGAACGGAGCCATCAATACCTAGTTTAATAATAGATATAGTAAATTGTAAGACACATAGAATATATCTTTAGAAATACTATAAATTAAATTAAATTGTCCCTAATGAACGTCCATGACAGCTGAGCTTGTGTTTAGTGGAGGCATTAACAGGGTCGGGACCTTCAAATCCCCCTTTGACATCCCGGAGCGTGAAAACGCTCAGGACCCCCAATACATCAAACATCGGCATTCCAGGGGACCCCGATCTCGTTAAGGATCACCAAAACCCATTTTTCAAATATCTGCTCAAAATAGAATAGTATTCTTAGAAATAATTGGAAATATCGGCAGATTATTTTAATATTTCAAACGCCTATTGCAAATTGTAAGGGTAGGTACCTACGTAGACGGAATAGAAAATTCCTAGCTGCACGGACAGAAAACTGTACAGTATCTTTTGCAGTTTGCAAACTGTCTTGCTATAAAGTGAAAACTGTATGGAATATTGAATGGTCGGCACGGCGTTTGGCTGACCTGACAAGTAAAGTTGATATACCTACCTAATGAATGCTTTCAAAAACGTAAAAAACAAATAGCATATTTTTAGATATTATTGATATCCCAACAGAGACAGAGAAACTCTGGAAACGAATGTGGGTTATCAAGGCGTTTCCAGGGCTTATGACCTGTCATTGGCTGGGTTAAGTGGCCACTTGACGTACTACAACATTCCCCATTCCGCCCATCATCTGAAAACCATATATGACAAATTTGGGAACACCAGCATAGAAACAATTCTGTAAAGCGGAATGACGAAGACGATTTCAATACATATAGGTAGAAGTTCCAAAATTTGTCATATATGGTTATCAGATGATAGGCGGAATGGGGAATGTTGTAGTACGTCAAGTGGCCACTCAACCCAGCCAATGACAGGTTGATAAGCCCTGTAAACGCCTAGATAACCCACATTCGTTTCCAGAGTTTCTCTGTCTCTGTTGGGATATCAATAATATCTGATATTAGCCCAGCATGGGTATAATCCAGTAATTTGTCTACGAGTATTTGTATTCATTTCAAAAAATGTTGTTTAGCATATTTTTATATTATTAGCCACATTAACAATTTCCTGTGTGCAAACATACGATAATAACATACGATCGCGCCAGAAAATATACATATTAAGCGGGTCTTTTGACAGACTGTACAATTTTCTGAACAAGAAACTGTACATTTAATTATTTGGTATCTATTACAAACGGTATGAAAAATAATTACTAAGTTAAAAACGTCATTCGAAACCTTGAAAGTAAGAGTAAAAGGTCAAATATGAAGAGATTAGAATATTTTTACAGCGTACTTGAGACTTTTAAATGATAAGGAATAATATTGTATGCATACATCGTATTAGTTCAAAAATATTCATTACTATGTAAGAATCAATAGTAGTTTAGGTTTTGTATAATTATTTCATAGATATTATTGATATCCCAATAGAGACAGAGAAACTCTGGAAACGAATGTGGATTATCTAGGCGTTTACAGGGCTTATGACCTGTCATTGGCTGGGCTAAGTAGCCGCTTGATGTATTACAACATTCCCCATTCCGCCCATCATCTGATAACCATATATGACAAATTTTTGAAACATGTGTGTATTGAACTCGCGTTCGTAATATCACATTACAAGTGAATTTCTCACTGGTGACATCTGTTGAGAAGATTGTTAAGCATTTTTGGCAATCAATTTTTATTGGTGTAGGTAAGGCTCATCCGAACTTAATTACTTATTAGAAGACGCCTGAAGATGTCTCTCCAATTTTTATTTGCTTTATATTTTAACTAGTAAATCTTTTTAAGCTGCCACTTATCCCAGCCAAGGACAGGTCATAAGCCCTGTAAACGCCTAGATAATCCACATTCGTTTCCAGAGTTTCTCTGTCTCTGTTAAGATATCAATAATATCTGATATTAGGCCAGCATGGGTATAATCCAGTAATTTGTCTACAAGTATTTGTATTCATTCAAAATGTTGTTAAAATTATTTAATAATTTCAAAAATACATTAAATAATAATATTTGTTCTCGCCTGAGACAAAGAATATCTAAATTTTTGCCATTTAATTGTGTAACATCTTCGAACAAGAATTCCCTAAAAGGGGTGTTTTCATACAAATTTTCTAAAAATATACGCTTCCTAGGGTTAATTTTATAACACCACTTATTATCAAATTCCACCGTCCAGCATTTAGGTCAATACACGAAACGTGTGACGTAGATGTCTAGTGTTGACGTAGATGCCTATTGATGACGTAGTGAGTGACGTAGTGAGTGACGTAGTGGGTAACTAGACACCTCAGACACGGTACTATTTTTCAAGTACCTACCTATGGAATGTCACTTCTCTAAAATTTTTGTTCGAAAAAAAGCGACACTAAAAAGAGACAAACATATAGATCTATGGGATTTAGCCTGCGAGAGAATGATATAGAACACAGTTTCCGCCGGCTGGCAGTAGTTCCATCTACCTCATCAGATACATCTACCAGTTGATCGCCGGCACCCATTATACTTTATAATGTGGAGGTCTTAGGCTATAAAACAGAATTTGTTCTATTCATGTATCTGAAGAGGTAGATTCGACTCCCAAAATTTTGTAGCAAAACCGAGGGAGAAGGCGCCTTGACGCGGTATTTCACAGATATATTGATCAATAATAATAATAATAATAATAATAACAATAATAATAATAATAACAATACCGATGCTGATACAGCATTTATCTCATTCTCTCTCAGCTTAGTCTTACTAAGGTTTCACTTCTACCTGGTGTGAAACTGCACACATGCTGTTTTTTTTTTTTTGTAAAGTTAACATATAAGTCAAAACGCGACTTTCAATTGTTCCTAGTTGGTGTAATAAAAAAAATAATTTATTCCTGAATCTTATTCAACAGTTTTATTTACGAATAGCTATGAGGGTTCACTGATAGCGAGTCAACCATTTACCAACTATTAGTTAGTTCGTTCTGCATGACGCCATAATGTTCCGATAATAATAACATAAATAATATACAAATAATTAATTAATTTATCAACTGTAACAAAGTACTGTCGGTTATTTTATTTATTTATTGACGCCCGATTTTTTTATAATCAACAAAGATATTGAATTTAAATGTATTATTACGTTTACGTTGTAGAAGGCGCTTCTTTATTTTTATTGGTTGGTTGAAAAAAAAAATTCTTATAAAAGCTTTTATTAGTATACCTACCGCAGATTAAGTAAAATTTCACAAATTATTATTAAAATATCGTTCTTTACTTTGTTTTTCTTTATGGAAAGTATTAATAAAACTAAATACATGATATTCGATAACAATTTCTAAAAAAAAAAAAAACTTCGTACTCCATTTTCTCGAAAACTATGAGTCAAATAAAAAAAAAAAATCTACAAAATGGCCTCGAAATGTGATGTAGATTCACTGGTTTCCCGCTTGTACATCGAGTTTTGTTACACCATGTAAAGCTCCATTTTTGTGAAAAATCCCCTCAAGGGCGTTTTACAATAATTAAAAGATACTTTTCCTAGAGGTAGACTATATATTTATTATTACCTGTAACTTGAGCATACTAGGGCAATTACGCGTTCTAGGAATTTGTATGTGATATTTTAAAAATATGCGTTTTGATTGAATTGAGACCGAAATTGACTAGGGCTCTGAATGGTGCGTAGGTGTGAAGGCAGTCGATTCCAGGCAGAGGGGACAGCCGCAAAAGCACGATCGCTAAACTCGGTGTTTGGACTTCGCCGGGTGTATCTAAATGCTATTTTAAACTTGGTGTACCAACGCTTCTTTAATCTTACTGCTTTATGACGGTTAAAACAAACTATGGAACTACTTTGGTACCTAATAATTAATAAAATAATATTGAATATTGCAAGTAATATTTGGAATAATGAGGATATCCACTGCTACCCGGAATTGAATTCTAAAAATGCTTTCGTGTAGACGCGAATATTTAAAAAAATTTAAGTCGGATGAAATATCTCAATAATTTACCCAAAAATAAATAAAAAATGTTGAAAATAGCATTAATTTAAAATTGTTAAACAATGACGTCACTCCTTGTATCTAAGTGTAGTGTTTTCCGTTTCCGTTTTTAAAGATGGCCGCTATTCACTCTCCCTAGAACAGCTGTTGACAGTTTAACTGACAGTTGGCTGGAGAAATAGTTTGCATAGATTTTTGACAGTTTTGTTATTGGCTGGAGAAATATGTTAGCCGTGCCATGCCGTTAGCCGCCCGTTTTATGACGTCACTCCTGCAAAAATGACGCACTTAGTACATAGTAGTATTTGGCGCGGTATTTGAAATGTGCTACTTTAAAAAATCGTATGTTTATCAATAACTTATGTGAAATAAAAATATGAATTATTTTTTTTTGCTTAGTTAAAATAATTATACAAATAACGTTCCGATGGGTGTGTTATAAATTTTGCGTAAAATTCTCAAGTAAGCATCTAATTGCCGGGCCATGAAACAAATGTCATAGTGCGATAACGTTATTTTATATGTTATTAATATTATACCCTCTTTATCTCTTCTGTACGGACATGGACCATTGACGTAGGTACCATGAGCTAGAGGTTAGGGGGCGCAATGCGGCAGTAATGTTTTCACATTTTTTATTACTTACTTTTTGCACAAATAATAAAATAATGAGGTATTCTGCAATTAAAAAAACAATTATCTTTTTATTTTTGGTAAGAGGAAAACGAATAAACCAATTAAAGGTTTTTTTATTTTTTTTTTTTTTAAAATATATTTTTTTTAAATAAAATAAAAATTTTATTTTTTTTTTTTTATTAATTTTTTTTAATTTTTTTTTTTTTTACAATGATTTACAAAGTTATTGGTGATAATATAAATAAGAATTAAAGGTTTTTACAGGTAGAGTAAACATAGGTAAAAAAAATAACATTCTTATCGTAAAATTACTAGAAATAAATTATACACAAAAGTGAATAAAAATTTTAATACAATTTTTAAAACAATGCAAACTTAATATAATGTGATTTCGCTCGGAAAGCAAACGCCGCACATCACCATGGTTATTCTCAATTAAATCTG
The DNA here is from genome assembly GCA_022494985.1 of Micrasema minimum. Classification (NCBI taxonomy): domain Eukaryota; kingdom Metazoa; phylum Arthropoda; class Insecta; order Trichoptera; family Brachycentridae; genus Micrasema; species Micrasema minimum. The sequence continues at coordinate 97,893 of JAGVSP010000073.1, read as the reverse complement.
AATTTGATGATTTAGAAATTTTATTAAAGTTATCGAAGGCTCGCCTTATATATAATATGATTTTTTTTATAGTTTGTTATAATGTATGCCATTTATAACTAAGCAAATTTTTTTTTTCAGTTGGGTTTTAGTGCTTGATTAATGCAGTGCCCTATGCACCATTGGGTGTGGAATATAAGGTATGGTAATAGGCTTTACGATTTTTCAAGCCTGCGTCACGGATTTCCTTTCAATCATCGACGCTGAATGAGTTTTAATAAAAAGTGCGTAGAAAGAGCATCGTTCACTTTTATTGTTTGAATGTGATCTGTCCATTATTTGCGTCTTGCTTTCGTAGCAGGTTGCGTCACTGTGCAAATTATTTCAATTTAAAAAAAGGTAAGATTTTTTTATAAATAGTAGTAGATATTATAATGTTAAGTTATGAATAGTTGAAGTAAAATATTGTATTGTTAATTAATTAATTGTGTGGGCTACGTATTATAATTATGTAAACCTTAATAAATATTGAACTTACCAAATAAAAAATAATTGAAATTTTTCGTAGTACGACAAAAACTCTTGAAATTCCGTCGAGTAGGTACCTACATAAAACATTTTTTATTTTTAAATATTTTATTTGTTAAAGGAGATAAATAAGTGACTAAAAAAATAATACGATACAAACACGCATCTGATCGATATTTAAAACGGGTGAAAAAATCATTGCTCTAATGTCAAATTCAAGGGAGAAAATCGAGGAATACGTTTGTATGGGAAAGCGGCCCGCGAGTCACGTGGTGGAGTATGCTCTTAATACAAAAAGACATCCTAAATGGAAAATATCGATGTCTAGAAAGTGCTTATTACTTACAAGTATCCATATACCCTACAATCGCATAATTCTATTTATTGTATTCGTTTTAGACTCCACAATCAGTGTTAATTTTTTACTGGCGATAACTGTGTAAAAAATGCCTAGAAGAATTCTACTTATTTCAAGTTTGGTCTCGACCCTTAGATGCATAAAGCTGCAGGTCAAATGTGGTAATCTTGTGCAGTCTGCAAACTGTCCCGTATATATGTCTTCTTATCCATAGATGCAAATGAAAAAAGCTTAAATAATATCTTATTTATTTATAGGAAAAACAACAGTCAAATCATAATAATTAACATTAAAAGAAAACAGAGTAGACCAATTAGAGGTTTTCACAGGTAGTAACAAAAATAGGTAAAAAAGAAAGAAAAATATTCTCATCGTAAGATTATTACAAATAAATTATATGTACATAAAAGTGAGTTTAAAAAGTGTAACAAAATGTGATCAGCAAAGTGTGATTTCACTCGAAAAGCAAACGCCGCACATCACAATGGTTATTCTCAAATAAATCTATATTCAATGTTTTAGATATTTTATTAAAGTTATTGGAGGCTCGCCATATATACGATTTTTTTCTATGGTTAGTATGTACCAGAGAGGTATAAAGAAGAGGGTTGTTACGAAGCGTTTTTACGGGAATATTTATGGAAAGTTTAGATAGTAGTTCCGGAGAGTCTATTGCTCCAGAGGCTATTTTTGATAGGAAAACTATATCGGCTATTTCACGACGCTTTATTAAAGATAGTAGGTGATGTTTTTTGCATTTTGTTCTTTATTTTATCTATGTACCTACTATTGCAGCATCACGCCACACCGGAAGAAAGTTCGAGATCCGAGATAATGGATCTGCGAGTAAAGGTAAGATGTGAACCGAAGTGCAAGGCAAACACTCGTAATAATTCAACGAGCTTAAGTTTAAGTCCATTAGCTGGCGAGCCAACCACGGGCAGTTAGGGCCCAAGTCTTGGTACACGGCTTCCGAAGAAATCAATATTTAATATTTATTATTTACATACTTATTTATTTATCCAAGGGCCCGGCTAGGGTGACATGTGCTTTCGGTAGCGGTTGGAAAACAAATTATTAGGCCCACGGATTTTCCGTGAAGGAATTTTTAACATGACATATTTTGAAATTTTGAGAGCCATAAAGCCTCATTTTTTCATCATCAGGAAATGCATTTAAGTGTTATTTAGCCACAGTTTGGCACTATATTTTGACGCCATACATAATATGTAGGTATAACTCCACGGAGTAACAAAACTCGTAGTAAAACCCCGAAAACTGGTGAATCTATAGCTTATTTGGAGTCGAATGTGTAATGTGAATTTTAAATCTGAGCTTGAAAAAAAAAATTGTTTTTCTCATAAAAGCTTTCATAAGAACCGCAGATTTAGTAAAATTGCGCAAATTCTTATTAAAATGCGCTTTTTTTGTTTTGTTTTCTTTGTGGATGGTATTAATTTGACTAAATAAATTACATAAATGACTAATAATTTGCAAAAAAATATCACTCTTACTTTTCTCGAAAACTATGGATCAAATCAAAAAAAATTACTGTTTAAATTTAACTCCAAATATTATATAGATTCACTGGTTTCCCGCTTGTACATCGAGTTTTTACACACGGTGTTAATGAAATAAGAGAAATACAGCAAACTGCTACTAAAAATCACTAAAATCAATTTCCTGAAAAATTGATGTTTTGAAGATAAAGCTTTTTGGCTCTCGTGTAGAGACAAATATTTGATAATTAAAAAAAAAAAACTGTTATATTTTATAACAAGACTTCCTGGCTTATAATTATGTAGGGTGTGTGTTATAGCTATTGAACACTTAAGAAAAATATTTTACAAAACAAAGTGTTGATCAAACTGCATTTAACAATTTAAATGGCTTTTCATAAAACCTAATTGAAATTAATACAAGACTAATAAAAATAAAAATAAAAATTTGTTAAAAATTGTATAATTTACAGTAATTGGACACCTTTTCATTTTCTCTTGCATTACAGGCTATATCTCAATTTATCAAAGAAATATTGACAAATACTGATAGTATCAAGCCTTCCACGTACTTTATGCACAGTCCAAAGTTTGAAAAAGTTCTGAGTTATGAAGGAAATTTTTCCTAGTGCCAAGGGCCAACAAGATCATGTTTTTTCACAAGTTTGAGATTCGCTGTCAAATAAAATAAAACAATAGTATGAATAAAAGAAAGAACTCGTTAAAAATATATATTCTGTTAGAAGTGAATTCTTTGAGTAGGCTTGTTTTTAAAAACCTAATTTAGGGTGTCCAATTATTATAGCTTACTATTATTATTATAATAATTATTATAATTACTATAGCGCCCACCCTATAGGTACTTTAAATGTTTTTAAATAATTAGGTGCCCACATGAAAAATAGTAAAGTTGTATATGTACGAATAAAATGATATGTAGGTTATCAAAATTTTAGTAAATAGCCGTATGAATCCGATTCATTTTTTAAAATACGAATATTATTAACTTTTTCTATGTGCGACAAAAAAAATAGAAAAAATAAATGCCTCTCGTAAAATCTAAATTTCTTTATGCTAAGCTGCGACTTTTTCATATAAGTTCAATTCGCCCGAGGCATAGAAATTGAGACGTTTAGGACAATTTTTTTTTCTACTTTCAGTACGTAATGAATATTTAGGCGATATTATGAAAATTATCATCATCATACCATATCCGCTCCCCATGTGGAGCATATGGAATCCACAAGCTGGCTCCAGGCCAAGCGATCGGCCGTCAGCTCCCGTGCACCCTCCCAAGTCAAGTCCACGTCCCGCAGCTCTGACGCAAACTACCGACGAATTGTCAACAGTGGACGACCAGGACGCCGAGAACCTGATGCCTTGTAAAATAGGCAAGCATGGTTAAGGCTCTCGGGAGGCATGCGTAGTATAAGGCCTAGCTAGCCGAAACGCCTTCGCCGGATGACAGTAGATACCAAGGGTGGCTGTGTCCGTTGCCACACCTTTGTGTTCCTTACTAAGGCACACCTAAAATTCTTCTAAGATACCTATTCTCAAAACTCAGAAGTCTGCTGTCTTGGGCCCTGGTTAGGTGCCACGATTCGCAGCCATAGAGGAGATCAGGTGTGATGCAGTTATAAAGGCGGCGTTTTGTTTTAACCGAGTAGGTAAACATCCGATCTCCAGACAGCTGTCATACTGTCGAATGCGTTGAATGAATGAATTATGAAAATAGTAAAAAAATATTTGTGTTTCTATTTGTCCGTTTTGGTTGGTGATTAGTACCATTTAGCGATATAAAGGAACATTGTTATTGACTCAGTAACAGCAGCCTGAGTAGACTGTAAGAGGATTGGAAGCATTAGCGACCTTTATGTTTATGATATTTGCACTAAGTCGAGACATTGTTTGCGAAGGTGTCAAATTTTGTGGGATCGGGTCCTGAGTCCTCCCTAGACTAACTTAAACAAGACAATGGCGACAGACTACCTATCTGCTTTGTTCTTTTTACATAATACCAACATTGGTACAGCAATTTTATGGAAATAAATAAACTATACATAAACAAAACATACTCAGAGTTGGATAAATACTTTCATAAACTATTCATCAAAATACTGTTATCTTTTATTTTTATCTTTATCTTCTTTATTTTTCTTAGGTTAATTTTTTAAAATGTTTTTTGCCTATTTAACAGTGAAAAAGGTCAGTGTAAAAAAATGTTGAGTGTAAAAAAAATCGCAACTGACATTCTTTGTATTTTGTGTACCCATGTATATGGTTATGCCTTTATGGGATTTTTGTTTATTTTTAAATTAATGTATTTTTGATTTATATAATTACGGTCTTTTTTTTATCTATTTACATTTTACTTGGAATATGATGTCTTTTTTACAAACAGACATTTTAAATAAATAACATGACGTGTATCATTTTTTTGCATTTCATGTGATTATTCCATGTGTACCTAATGGTTGGAATGTTGACACGAATAAAACCGCCTTGGCAAATTTAATAACACGATTTGGCTGCCATTCTTGCTTAAACCGCCATTAATAATTTGTAATTTACCATAAGATATCCTGCAGGAGTGATAAAGGCGGAATTTTGTTTTAACCGAGTAAATATCCGATCTCCAGACAGCTTTCATACTGTTGAATGCTGCGCCCGCTACTTCAAGCCGCACTCCCAGCTCTTTCTGAACTCTGCCGTTTTCTGTCATGTAGGTACACTCCCAGGTATTTGAAGCTCTCGACCCCTTCAAAATGCCGCCTTTATAACTCCTGCATCACACCTGTTCTCCTCTATGGCTGCGAATCGTGGCACCCAACCAGGGCCCAAGACAGCAGACTTCTGAGTTTTAAGAATAGGTGTCTTAGAAGAATTTTAGGTGTGCGGTGGTTTGACTTTGTAAGGAAAACAGAGGTGAGGCAACGCACAAAGCAACCCTAGGTATCTACTGTCATCCGGCGAAGGCGTTTCGGCTGGCTAGGCCATATACTACGCATGCCTCCCGAGAGCCTTAACCATGCTTGCCTATTTTACAAGGCATCAGGTTCTCGTCGTCCTGGTCGTCCACTGTTGACAATTCGTCGGCAGTTTGAGTCAGAGATGCGGGACGTGGACTTGACTTGGGAGGATGCACGGGAGCTGGCGGCCGATCGCTTGGCCTGTAGGCAGTTTGTGGATTCCATATGCTCCACATAGGAAGCGGATATGGTATAATGAATGATAATGAAATAAGATATCCTAATGTTAAATTACAGGGAGAAAATCGAGGAATACGGGAAAGCGGCCGCGATGAGTCATGTATTTGAGTATGCTCTTAATTTTTTCGATACTGGCTAATCTCAATTTTGCACCCGCTCTAATTTTGACATTATTTGAAAGTTAATTTACCCTACAACACATTCGCCAAACAAACTACCTACAACTGTCTACAAACTATGTACCTACCATCCTCAAGTACCTACCAGCTACCTACAAACTGACTCGGGTGCTATTTGCTCAAATTCCTGAAACAAATGTTGTTTAAACATTGGCTCCCGGCTATGTTGGTAGAGCGCCTTTCACAGGGTTCGCAAAATAGTTCAAACCGAAACCGGTTCACCGCTTTTGTGGAAAAGCACATCAAACAACTCAGTGTACAAGCAGGAAACTAGTGAATCTACATCATCATTTGGAGTCGAATTTGTGGAGTAAAATTTTTTGATTTGACCCATAGTTTTCGAGAAAAATGAGTACGGAGTAGATTTTTTTTTCGAAAAATGTTTGCAAATTGAAATAAAATATCATGTATGTAATCAAATTAATACCATCCATAAATAAAGCAAAATAAAAAACAGCATTTTAATATGAATTTGTGCCATCTCACTTAATCTGCGATAGGTAGGTAGAAAAACCACACAGTTTACTTATATAAACTAATGAGGAAATGAGGTACCTATTATTTTTCCGGTTGGAATTTTATATTATTTTGAGATTCACCACAAATCATAAAAATGTCAGGCCTAATTACTTTCAAAGCGGTACCCTAATGCCGTAAGTAATTTATCAAACAAATATACAGACATATTGGAAAGAAATACCTGAGAATTTCACTTTAGATAGATATGTAAATACAAATATGTAAACCTTTTTGAAACCGATAAAATCCGGTAACTTGTAAAATTTCAACTGAAAGCCCTTTCACCAAACCTTCTTCAACGGAAGCTGCGTACCTAATCCCCGCTAAACAATCATATATTAGTAAAGAACACTGCTTTGTAAAAAACATCCGACCATCGAGAGTCGTCGTTCCACTAGCGATGGATTGAAGGCCGGCCTTTTGAGGAGGTGGAGGGCCTCTCCGATCGTCCTGTGTGGTCTAGGGCCTCTTGACTCGGCTTTGACGGTAGCTGCGCACTTAATGTTGGCAAACACAGGACGGTATTACAAACAATGAGATGGACTCACCATCGCTTCTTAAACTGTATCCGCCTCGTGATGTACACGGGTTCGATTCCCGTTGGGGGTCAATATGAAATATTTATTTGAATGTGTTCTTCACATTTTTTTTTTTACTGTACATCATAGACCTGTCAGCAACCATCAAGTCAAAGTCCAAAATCTTCGCAGACGATACAAAGTTCCATGCTAATCCACTTACTCAGTCAATCCAGCTACAGCGAGACCTGGACAGTATTCACCAATGGACCAAACAATGGCTTCTCACGCTCAACGTCGACAAGTCTACAGTTCTCCACATCGGCCCTAAAAACCCCCAAGTTACATATAACCTAAATGGTGTAGTTTTGAAGGCCGTGAAACAGCAGAGAGACCTTGGAATAACGATAACTGAAGATTTGAAATGGGAATGTCACATATTCAATATAACAAAAAAGCCAATTCAACTATCTACCTGATTAAAAAAGCTTTTTCATACATAAAACCAAAAATGCTATTACAAATATATAAATCCTACATCAGACCGATGCTGGAATACGGTTTTCAGATATGGAGTCCCTACTTTGCTAAGGATATCGATATGTTGGAAAGAGTCCAAAGACGGGCCACTAAGTTATCTCCTAGCCTAAAACAACTTCCGTATGAGCAGAGACTAGAAACTCTTGGTCTCACAACACTGAAGAAAAGACGGGAAAGGGGTGATTTAATTGAAACATACAAGATAATGAACCGTCACTATAAGTGTAATAAATTGTGTGAAATCTTCAAACTGAAAAACAACGCACGACTTCGAGGCCACAACCTTAAGCTGGAGAAGACCCGGTTTAATCAGAACCCAAGAAAGCATTTCCTGAGCAACAGGGTGGTAGATAGCTGGTACATATTAAAAAAAAAAGAAAATAGATAATAGTCAAACAGAAATCTTAGTTACACTGTTGATGCTATTAGATTAGATCAGATTAGATTATTAAATAGCCTAATTTTTCCTGTATTAAAGGTATATCAGTAGACGAGTAGAGTAAGCCATTTATTCGATACAAATATTTTTTTTAAATTAATTATTTACTAATTAAAAATATAATTTAGGTACATGATAAAAATGCCACTACTACTACTACTTTTCCTTGTCCGCACCCAATGGTGCATAGGGCACTGTATCGGTACGCCAAGTGCAGTGTATCTTGATCATTTTATAACATGGAGGTAGGGTGATCAGTATTACGCTTCATCACCAGTCCAAGGTAGGTAGGTATCACACATGAAATATTAATATGAAAATCACATGTATATAAATATCTCCTGTTGACCCACTACGTGAATCGAACCCGCGACCTCATGCACGGTAGCAGCCAAATACTCTACCACTATGCTGCGAGGCGGACAAAAAAAAAAATAAAATAAAATGAAGTTGTATTAAGTACAAAATAATGTATTTATGAAGCCTACAAATAAATCAAATGAACCGCTTTAAAATGTCAGCGTTAGAAATTAGAAGCAATTAATTTACCGTACTTAATGTTTCATGACTGATTCTAGTTGCAAAAAGTTTCGTATTATTACAGTAAAGTTGTGTTGTGACCAAGGAAAATTTCCGAAACTAATCAACAAGCAGGTTCCTTTTAGAATCAGAGTGGAATTTCGAATAAAGAAATTGAAACGTTGCTTTTATATTTATTTTTAAAAAAATTTTTATTCCAAACTGCCGACAGATTGTCAACAACGGACGTCCAGGACGCCGAGAACCTGATGCCTTGTAAAATAGGCAAGCATGGGCAAGGCTCTCGGGAGGCACGAAAATCGATACCTATCGATACAAATGGGCAAACACCTAGCTAGATAAAAGAAAATTGCTATACCGGGAATAGGAAGACAATTATAATATTTAAACAACGTGCATCTCGTGTCAAGAGATAGCATATTTCATATAGGTGATCAGCTTATTTCTTCTATATTTGGAAAGAATACTTTGACAAGAAGGTATCTACACTATTTTATGTTTTTTTTTAATGTGAAATTAAAAAAAAGTATGCTTATTTTCATGTTCATCATCATAATTCCACATTTGTTCCCTATGTGGATCATATGGATTCCACAAACTGCTTTCGTGTCAAGCGATGGACCGACAGTTACCGTGCGTCCTCCCAAATCAGGTCTACGATCCCAAGCTCTGACGTACCATTCTGTTAAAAGTGTACGTACGGGACGGAAGCCGAGAACCTGATGGCTTGAAACTAGACAAGCAAGGCTCTCGGGAGGTATAGTATCTAGATGATGGCCCAGCCGAAACGCTTGCGCCGGATGACAAAATATATTTTTTAATAGGGTTCTTCCCGATAGCATGAATATCCTTGGAAACGTTACAAATATTAAATTAAATTAAATTAATAAAGTATATTTTTACAATTTCAACGATATAAAACACAAAAATATGGTTTTCATTTATAAATTTATGTTTTAAAAACACGAAAATACGAATGATTTTTAACGCCCGTTATGACGTCATACCCGTCGACCGCGAAAGGCGTGAAATTCATTCCGTAGTGAGAGCCTATATTGCTGTGACGTCACACCGCATGCGCGCCAAACGGAGGATTTTGAAAGCGATTTGAAAAAGCGCTGTTTTAAACCTCGCTAGAAAATTCATGACATCGTAAAAAAATTCAAATAATTCCCTACATATTGTAATTTTTCAATCATTTTTTTTAAATGAAAAATAAAAAATCGGGAAGAATCCAATTATACAATTAAAAACGCAGTTTCTTCACTGGCTCCGGCCCTGGCCGCGATGAAAAGCGTAACTACCTGTTTGTGAGTGAAACATGAAACAACCAGAGGCGGAGTGAGGTGAGTACCTAGTACCAGTACCTACCTACCCAAGTAATGCAGCCTTTATAAGATTAACAATAATGTTTCACTCGTTTACGATCACGTGGTGCGGCGCGCGTGACCGAGTAACGAGCTCCCTGCTCGAGGCCTGTTCGCACAGTTACTGCATTATTCCATGCTAACATGGTGGTATTTCATACCCATAATGGCATGATACGTTCATATTGTTTACGAAACAATAAGAAAATTCAGCCTAGCACAATTTTGTATTTTAAAAATATTTTACAAGATGCATGTTTATTGCGTGTGTTTTTCATTTTAATCCAGAGTACCTTTTTCAAAGAGCTTTGCATTCCAGATGAAATAGCTGAAAGACGTCTCTCCCACCAGAAGTGCGCAACCGTGAGAGTGAAGTGATGTTTTCGAAAGAAACAATGAAAGCTCCACCCTTTCCCTAGACTGCTTAAAAGACTATTGAGTCTTTTTTCAGTCCAGCCAACTCTATCGATTTTTTCAACAAGCTAAACCGCGATTTTAAGATTGTTAGTGTGATAAAAATACGGATGAATTTACGATTATGTGCGCGAACAAATGCTTTCATTGTACCCCTACCACCGTCTCGGCTTATGTATTATAATTGTCATTGTTTCCATCACCCAAACCAACCAGAGTCGGTCCAAATTAACAGTGGTAGGGATGTTGGAAACTTAAGACCTATATGTTCTCAAAATCTTTTGATTAATTTTGATAATGGTATTTTCTACTCAGAAATTGAGTTTTCACTCACTTTAAATTTCCCGAGACGTTAAATTTAACATTTAAAGCGCCCTTGAGGTATATTTAAACGAAAACGGCGCTATATAAATTATCCATAATAATAATAATAATTTTATTTGTATTACCTTGGACTGGTACTAAAGCGTAAGACTGTGATCATCCTACCTTCGTGTAATAAAATGATCAAGATACACTGCGCTTGGCGCACCATGCACCTATGCACCATTGGGTGCGGATAAGGAAAAGTAGTAGATACATGTTGCAGCAACCTTTGGTAGGTGTACCTATGTATTGCGTATTGACTAGGCCATATACTACGCATGCTTTCCGAGAGTCTTAACCTTAGACGAAGTTAGTATTTCATCTCTCCTATTTTACTAGGCATCAGATTCTTGGCGTCTGTTGACGTTCCGTCGGCAGTTTGCGCCGAAACTACGGGACTTGACTTGGAAGCAGTTTGTGGAATCCACATGCTCTACATAGGGAGCAACTATGGATTAATGATGCAGAAGACAACACGATAAAAATCAAGGTTCAAAAAAAGGAAAGTTCTTTATGTCGAAACTTTTGTTCCTTGCAAAGAGTCGAAGCGTGACGTCAGCACTGTTCACAGTGTTGCGATGCGGTGGCAGAAAAATATATACAAATACAAATGCAGATACTTCTATTTTTTACGTTGCCTTCTGAATTTGAAATTCTGACATTTTGTGGAAACTATATAAAGTTGCGAACTAATGACGAAAAATATTATTTGAAGATTGTACCTTATAATGTATTTGAGTTTTTTTTTTCATCAAAAAAATATGTACAATACAGTACTGGTCCGCGTCGTAGCATAGTGGTAGTGCGTTTGGCTACCGTGCGTGTATGACTGATCATCTTACCTTCATGTAATAAAATGATCAATATACACAGCACTTGGTGTACCGGTGCAGTGCCCTGTGCATCATTAGGTGCGGATAAGGGAAAGTAGTAGAAGTAGGTAGTACCTAGTAGTAGTAATTATTTTTTTTTGTTGCCACCTTTAGTTGAAAAAAAATAGCAAACAGAGAGCTTCCAGTTGTATTTACATACTTTGTAAAATTTTTAATGGTTTTTCCGTAGAAAATAGTTTGAAGAATAGGTAAGTAAATGATATTTTTTTAAGCTTTGTGACTGTCAATAAATCCATTTTAAAAACACACATTTTTTTAACGCCGGCTTTATGTACAGTCTTAAGAGCATACTCCACCACGCGACTCGCGGCCGCTTTCCCATACAAACGATTTTCTCCCTGGAATTTAACATTAAAGCAATGATTTTGACGTGATAACGTCTAATATATCGATGAACGCCGGCTGCACACACGAAAAAGCATGACTCATTGTCACGTTCCGCCTGAGTCGAGTGTGAAAGCGAGAGCGCGGAACAAGCGATAGAGAGGCACGATCGGCATAAGCGTTCGGTTTGTGACGCATTATCTCTTTTCCACTCCATCGGCCGATGCATCCGAGTAGAAGGGAGACAGCAGCAGCACACAAGAAGAAAAAATAAAACAAAAAATAATTTACGGAAAACATTTTAATTTTCAATTAACTCCTGCTTTGTATTTTAGAAAATAATGATAACTCAGTAATAATAATTCAATTCAATTCATAAAAGTATCAATGTTTTCTTATGACGTTATCACGTAAAATTATCGTCCGTAAACCGACTTTACAGACAACCAAAAGTTTTTTCCACACATTTTAAATATCGACCAGATGCGTGTTTGTATCGTCTTATTTTTTAAATAATTTATATATCTCCTTTAACAAATAGAATATTTAAAAAATAAGACCATAAAAACACGAATCTGGTCGATATCTAAAATGTGTGAAAAAATCATTGGTCAAATGTTAAACTCCAGGGAGAAAATTAAAGAATACGTTTGTATATGGGAAGCGGCAGCGAGTTACGTGGTGAAGTATGATCTTAAGCATGTGTACAGATATATTTTCTCATTGCGGTTATTGTCATTTAGCAATGGAAAGAAAATTCGACGCCACGTTGCCGCCGCCGACGCCGCCGCCGCCGCCGTCGCGACGCTACTCTCAAACAAAAAATATTTTTCGTAGGTTCTTAACAATAATTTGTGCCATATACGGTTAAAAAGGATTACAGAAATACTTTAATATGCACTTTACAAATAAAGGGAGATTCATAATTATTTCAAACCTGAAAGTTTTTGGCTCTCAGATTTTACAGAAATATTTGTGTCAATCATCGAGATTCATGGTGTTAAATCGGTGAACATCCATCATATCGAATTTTCTTTCTCATTACGCGGGAAAAATAATATTCATAATTTTCAATACTTATAAATATACTCGTAAAATACAAAAGTGTCAGTTTTAGTTTGAGAATTTTACTTTAATATTTTCATATTATATTCAGTGTTAATCCTCAAATATACGAAGCCTTGTATCGATAAAAAAATTATACCGCGCGCGTGATATGTATTTTGCACATCTTGAAAATGTGATTTGAAAATCATAAAACATAAACATTCCTAAATATTGCTTTTTATTAACCATTGTGTAAATTTTTTATAATGTTTGCTCTAGAAGTTATCTTAATTAGTGACTTATTGACCTATTACTTATTTCCGTCGCTGCAAATTAATAAGTATTAAAATACTTTTATGTGGTTCGCAATTCTATTACGGAAAAATACAAAATGTTCTGAGGCCCGTATTTATTTATTATATTTTATATATGTTTTCTCATTACGGGTATAAAGGATTGAGTTTTAGTAAATAGCTACCATCTGGACGTGAAAGTTCAAAAGAATTGCAGTAATCAAGAATTTAGGTAAATAAATCGAGTAATAAATTATGTAATGTTTCTTTTATTCCAAAAAAAAATTGCTCAATGTAATATAAGTTATTTAACATATTCTGAGCAAAATATTTAGCAAATTATCGCAGTCTATTATATTAACTTTTAAAATAATTAATTTTGAATGTATTTTAAAATGATTCGGTATACGTTAAAACCTGCATATTGTTTCTCTAGTATGTAAATAATGTTTTGATTCCTCCCTCCTCTTTCCTTATTCTAGTGGTGCATAGGGCACTGTGTTAAAAAATAAACTGAATAATTACCCGTATCCATTCTATTGTATGTCTCCAGTTTGGAAAATTGTCAAAAACACTAACAAAAAAAAACACTGGAATCAACTGATTATGTCACATCACAAAACAGTCTTTTTTCTTATTTTGGTCCTTAGCACAGCGAAGGAATACATTTTTACTAAAAAATTGTCTCATTTTTAATCAAAATATGTAGGTAATAAATAACACAAAACTCACTGATACCTAATATAAATTAATTGAAAGAAAATTAAATAAATTTATTTATTTTAGAAATTGATGTTTATTATATCGTGCGTATTATTTGTTTATAGATACGTGTACTGTTATTAATCTGATCTAGTTTCAGAGTCCATTGACACTAAAATCTGCAACGGTCAATCGATCTTACAAATGCAAATTAAATGGAGGAAATGCGTACAACCCCCCCTGGTTCGTATTCTCCCGGCCGTGGCGAGGGGACGACTGCGGCGCCGCTCCACGCTTCAAATACGTTCCGCTTTTTTCCTTTTCCATTTGAAATCGTTCTGTCCCATTGGCTGCCGAGACACCCGAATGACCGCCGACGAGGGAGTGGAGACGGTCGTCCGTCTCTCTCTACCCCAGCCCCCCGACCAATCGCAGCCGAGTATTTCAAATTAATTCCATACATTTTCTTCAGCGGTTGCGCAGCTTCTAGCTGGAGCCGACGAAACGAAAGAGACGGGAAGATGGTTTTTAGAGTGATTAATTCTGATGGGATTTCGTTTGCTTGGCGAGCCGCGATGAAAGCTAAAAAGCTTTATGTATTTTAAAAGAAAAACTGTGTGTTGACATTTCATCGATTTATGAACAGATGCCGCATGCGAGGATCATTATTTTTCCTTGGTGATAAATGATTTTGTATGATGATTATTAATGATTATAATAAATGCTTGATTTGAATGACAGGAACTAATGATTTTACGATTAGTCTCGTTATTTTGTGTTTTCTGCTAAAGAAATCACTACGGGTTATAGTGAGTCACGAGAAAACTGTTTAATAGTTTAAATCCGATTTTCCATGCAGAATAATTAATATTTTTGTGAAATTCCTAATAATCTTTGTATTCAAACTTCAAAAATAAATTTATGTGAATACCTACATACCTACTTTATTTTTCACAAAGAAAATAAAAGGCCACTCTGTACCTATTGACCATTTGTACCTATTCAAAGTACCTACGCAGTAATTTTTATTGTTTTTCTTCGAATTTTTTTATTTTGATCAGTTTATTACATGAAGGCTTCGAACAAGAATTTCAGAGAAGTGACATTCCATACATAAAAAATATTACCTTGTCAAGCCTGTGCCTAGTGGCAGCTAGTGATCTACTACGTCACGCACTCCCATACCCAAAATCCATGAAGGTAATATTCTTACGCGGTAATAAGAAAGTCTTACGCCTCAGATCCAGTCCAAGGTATTACAACTAATACTGTAGGTATCACATTAAATTTAACCATTCTGCCGTCCGATCACTAAAAAGGCCGCTAACTGCAAATTTAACAGCTAGTACCTACTTAGCTAAATTTAATTTAATGCCAACACCAAAACTTTGTCTACCAGCGAAATAGGTGAAAATTTTTGTTTCCAGAAGCTGTGAAGACAGAGACAGAGACAAAAAATTTCATTTTGTTTGCTCGTAGACAAAATTTTGTTTTTTGCACCTTTTAGTGATTGGATGGCAGCACAAAAATATGTATTTGTCTATGCTAGTACTTACCTAATTTTTGATGACAATCTTTAGTACCTACCTTCCTAATAAATTATCAAGATTTACTGCTAATCCACTCGGTGAAGTGCAGTAGGTACCTACATATGAAGTGCTCTATGTTCCTTTGGGCGCACATAAGGGATTTTTTTCTTCTCTTTCCCTTATCCGCACCGCATAGGGCACTGCATTGGTACACCAAATTGGAGTGAATCTTTTTAATTTGTAACATGAAGGCATACTAATATATATTATCACACATGATAATATATTGTAAGTGAAAATCACGTTTAAATAAATATTTCATAAGGGATAAGAACAAAAAAGGGTAGGTTGGTAGGTAGGTAGGTACCTACAGAATACGCTAAAAAAATTACCCTTCCTTAGTAAATAAGTAGGTACCTAGTTGAACTAAGTAGGTACCTAGTTGTACTAAGTAGGTAGGTATTTAAGTAGGTACCTTATTAGGTACGTAGCATTTTCATCACGTGTAGGTAGGAGAATTTAATAAAACAGTGATTTTATCGAGTATTTGAGCGGGGGATATTATTTATGATGTTGTTTTGAAAACAGAGGTAGAATTTCTGTTTTGAAAATACATCTCGGCACCTTTATAGCTCTTTGTGGGGCCGATCGCCATATCCGCCAGGGGGACATAAAACCCCCATAAAAGAAAACAATTTATATTTTCAACAGCCTCCGCTAATATTATTTCGTTTTTACAACCCGCCCACTAGCTAGCAACACTGTAGGTAGGTACAAAATTTTAACTAATGTCCAAACAAACTAAAAATATCTATGGTTACTTAGATAGGTAAGCCACAGTACCTACCTAGGTAGGCACCTAATGTTCCTATAAAACCTACGAATCTACTTATATCTAGTTTTTACTACGAGTCTACTAATATCCTCCCAAGTCAAGTCCACGTCCCGCAGCTCTGACGCAACAGTGGACGACCAGGGACGCCGAGAACCTGATGCCTTGTTTTTACGAATAGGCAAGCATGGTTTTAAGGCTCACGGGAGGCCTGCTCACGTAGTATATGGCCTAGCCAGCCGACCGCAAGGTATCGCCTATCCGAAGGTTGCACGGGAGCTGGCGGCCGATCGCTTAGCCTGGAGGTAGTTTGTGGAATCACATTATGCACGAACATAGGGAGCGGATTTGGTATGATGATGATGATAATGACTACTAATCTCTCGGCATATACCTAGGACCTATTATAAAAGCTGTATAAACATGTTTCATGGACAAAAAATTGGCGGTCGGTTTTGACCATGCATGATGCCGCTCCAGAGTATTTAGAAGAGCTTTGCATTCCAGATAAACTAGCTGAAAGACGTCTCACACTTCGATCAGCTACATCTACAGCTATAGGCAGGGTTTTAATACCGATCCGCAATCAGCGCACAAAATTTGGGGAGCGCGCTTTTGCGGTTGCGGGCCCTATGGCTTGGAATGCTCTCCCACCAGAAGTGCGCAACTGTGAGAGTGAAGTGATGTTTCGAAAGAAAATAGAGACCCATTTGTTCTCTAAATCTTTTGATATTTTGATAATTGTATTTTATACTCACAGAGTAGGTTCTTACCTAAGTTTCATTCACTTAAAATTTCCCGAGCCGTTAAATTTAGTATTTAAAGCGTTGAGGTATATTTATACGAAAACGGTGCTACATAAATAATAATAATAAAACGCCGAGGAACTTATTCTGAAATTATTTTTGAAGGCAGTATAATATTCATGATGCGATGGTTAATATTGATTATTTATCAGGATGCCGAACGATTCATCATTCCTTTTGGTTCCAAGCCATTCCTACCTATCTGCCATTAAAATATTTATGGACGTAGGTACAGGTCGCGTCATGTAAAAATAACGCTGGAAGAAAGTGGAGAGGGTGTGTTTGCGCATGTGACCCGCCCACCCCGCGTACAAATAAGACTGATAATCGCCTAATGCACTAATGCGCAGCTTGACCGCCAGCGTTCTTTTTACATGACGCGACCTATAGCTACCTACCTACTACCTAAATAAACAAACCATGTGTGGTAGGTAAGTAGGTTATCAGTAGGTACCATCATCATTTCATATTCGCTCCTTATGTGAAGCATGCGGATTCCACAAACTGTATCCATGCTAAGCGATCGGCCACCAGTTACCGTGCATCCTCCTACGTCAACTCCATGTTCTGTACCTACTTCTAACGTTAACCATCTATTGTTAGGAGCCTAGATATCTACTGGTAGGTTGCCTCCGTGTCTGTGAAGCCTGTTGGTAGCTTGCCATCAGCTAAAGATGGTCTCAAACTCCACTAACTCTTTCTATCGCGCTCCACCAGATTGGCGTGATGGCAACCATTGAGTAGCCCTCTTTAATTTGCAGTTGTATCTCTTTACTCAATACTGCAATCGTTTTTTGACGTGATAACGTCTAATAAATCGATGAACGCCGACTGCACGAAAAAGCATGTCTCTTTGTCACGTTCCGCCTGAGCCGAGTGTGCAAGCGGGAGAGCGCGGAACAAGCGATAGAGTGGCACGATTGGCCTAACGTTCGGTTTGTGACGCATCTATCTCTCTCTTCCACTCCATCGGCCGATGCGTCCGAGTAGAAGGGAGACAGCAGCAGCACACAAGCTACAAAGTGAGAGTGAAATTAACGAGTGCAAAAAAATGTTATTAATGGAAAAAATTGTAATTTTCAATCAACTCCTGCTTTGTATTATACGAAATAATGATAATCCAGTAATAATAATTCAATTCAATTCATAAAAGTACCTATGCTATTTTTCATCAATGTTTTCTTATGGCGTTATTACGTTAAAATTATCGTCCGTAAAAACCGACTTTACAGACAACCAAAAGTTTTTAACAGTATTTTTACCCGAACATCAAGAATTTTCCGTATTGTTTTCCCCCGTGCACGGTAATAATAGGTAAATAGTAGGTAGGTACTTAAATACACCTAGGTAAATCGAATTATTTTGCTTTTGAAATTAAAAAAAAATCCAATCAACACGAAAACTCGTTTCATTCAATATATTTTTTCAGTTCAAATCTCGAATCAATTCAATTTCCCGCGATTTTCCACGGCAACCGCTTGCGATAGAACAAAAGTTGTCGTGTTCGAATTACAAAAAGGTAACGCCACGCCCACCGGCCAGCCGGCCAACGGGGACGCCATGTTGGATGCCGGCTGGGCGGGATTATCCGCGTTCTATACACATAAAGTAGTGGTGGATTCCACTCGCTGGGCGCGAAATCGATCGATTTTCAAGTCAATTAATGGCAGCCGCGTGAACTTTCCGACGGAGAATTTAGCTCTTATAATGTAGGTACCTACACGTTTATAATAATAAATACGTCCCTACCTGTTTATATTATTAGATAGGTAGGTATCTACTATCCACTTGTTACATAGTGTTTTTCGGATTCTGCACTGAAAACCCTACCAAAATAAGTATTTTATATCGTGTAGATATGTGCGTTTTAAAATAATAAATTATTGTAGGTACGCTCGGATTTCGCTGTTACTCGAATTAAATCTGACATTTAAAAAAAATTTTTCAACTCCCGGTGAAGGTTACTTCAAAAGCCTTGATGAATAGGACGAAAGCTGAAACTACAATTACAATTTTCAGAAAACTAGAAAAAATTGCCCGTTTCTGAGTTTAAAAAAAAAACTGGAAAACGCTTCACCCACCCAAATTTTTTTTTGAACGACTAAGTAATAGAATATTAAAAATGCAATAATTTTTTTTTTACATTTTCTTCGTATCTCATAGTTTTCGAAATAATTTCATTTGACTGGGCTGTGATATGGATCACGGAAAGTAACACGGTACGGTACCTAGGTACCTACGTCCCGCCACGGCATGGCACGGATCGGTATGTGGGAACAGACATTTAGACCTCTGAACATTCTTACTACCGGTAAAACACAAAGACAAACCTTTATGGTTTGTGCATTTTAATGTCCTCGTGAAAATGCCAGTAAATTCATTAAACATTAACTGAATCTTCTAAGGCTAAAGGTCCACCAAATAATATTTCGCACATCCGCTATTTGCGTTCTTTGACTAATTTTAGTCCTGTCTTGTCTGAGGCAGGAGCGAGAGAGGAGAGGAAAGGAGAGAGACAGGAAGATACAAGGCGGCATCCCTTGTGGTGTATTGAAGCAGGGGGGCGCACTCTAATGCGGACTTATGCGGGACAGAAAACTGCACAGTTTCTTGTTCAGAAAACTGTGCAGTCTGTCAAAAGACCCGCTAAATATGTGTATTTTTTAAGCGCGATTGTAACTTACTATCGTATGTTTGCTCACAGGAATTGTAAAACGTAAATATGTTTATTTATTTTTTTCGTTTTTAAAAGCATATACCAATATCTACTTAAAAGTTTACATAAAAAAAACATAAACTGTCATGTCAGCCAAACGTCGCGTCGGCCATACGGTTTTCGTTTTAAATGGGACAGTTTACATATTGCACAAGAAACTGTTCTTACAGTTTATTGGCCTCGTTTAAAGCTAGCTTTATTTCATATGATCATCATAGCTCATGAAAGGCTTTAGTGTCTTGACGATGACATTCCGCTTGGGTTTTCTGCTCCCAGCAATCCCTTTGGCCCAGCTTATCCAGATTTGCCAACACAATGTCTATGTAACGCTGTCTCGCAGACTGACAATTTTTAAATCGCGGTTTAGCTTGTTTTAAAAAAAACGGCAGAGTTGTGCTGGGCTGAAAAAAATACTCAATAGTCTTTAAAACAGTCTAGGGAAAAGTTGAAACTTCCGGGTCTTGAAGCTAGCAGACCAGAGTTAATATTATTTAATTAATAAATAATTAGATAGATAGATAGGTACTAAATGTAAATAAACTTTCATCAATTTTATTAATTAATTTATTTAACCGCGCCTAATGTACATACGGTAGTTACACCTGTGCAGTGTAGGTACCTACTTTGATCATTTTTTAGGTATATACATGAAGGTAATAGATATGATATCTTACGCTTCAGTGCCAGTCCAATATCAATGTGAAAACACACATTTTAAATAAATATTTCAAGTTGACCCCCACGGGAATCGAGCCCGCGATCTCATTCATGGTAGCCCTACGTGCTACTAGGCGGATAAATTATAATGGTTGTCAACTCCTGGTCTACAGCAAAGACAAAACGAAGAATGTCCGTAATTTGTAATTAAGCTGGTAGTACCACATAATGCCGCACTGTGGACGGGGGCGCTGCCGCCACTGGGCTCATCTGTCATCTGTCACGCGATGACAGCGCCCCAAATATTATCTCATGAAACACATTTTCCGCCATTACCTCTGCTGATGTGAAAACAGGAACCTAATTAAAGCCATGATTATCATTATTAGTCGATTCAATCTTGTTTGCTTTTAATTATCTGGGAGTATTAATAAGTTGTCCGCCTAGTGGTGCAGTGGTTAGCGAATTGGGCTTCCATACATGAGGTCAACATGAAATATTTATTTCAATGTGAATTGACACATAAAAAAAAATTCATATGTAAGTAGACGCGGCCAAAATATGAGTTGCTATTAGGGAGTCGGCTTGTTAAAATTAAAGGATAAGAAATACAATGACTCTGGGTTAGGTTTGAATCCTTCTCTATACTATACATCAAAAAGGAATAACATTCTTGGAGATTTGCTGGTCGGACCGGATGTTGTAAAGCAACTCTCTCCCCATCTAGTGGACCGGTTAATGGTAGATGGATGTGTAAGTCTTCACCCCCTACAAGAACTAGGGGCTTAAGGTGTAGGCCAGGGGATGAGAACTGAGAACTGAGGGATCCGTCACAATTCACAATAGACCTACACAAGACGCATTGACTTTAGGAACTTGATTAGTGACGCATTCAATTGGTTATTTTGATGAGAGAATAATTCATTTACCGATTAATCTACTGATTATAATCGATTCTAAAAATGCTCATAACTAAACTTAAGAGTGACTCGCGGCCGCTTCCCATACAAACGTATTCTTTGATTTTCTCACTGGAATTTAACATTAGAGTAATGATTTTTTTACACATTATAGATATCGACCTGATACGTGTTTGCATCTTATTTTTTAAAATATTTTATTTGTTAAAGGAGATATATAAATGATTAAAAACATAAAGCCTGCTTGAAAGTGGGCATGTAAGAAGTCGGAATAATCGACGTGCGTGCATGAGAGAAGATGTATAAATTAATGTGGAGAAAGCAAGAGAAGTATGCCAAGACAGAGTGGTGTGGCGTTCTGTCCTCTCTGCGTACCCCTTCGGGGTAATGACGTGATGGTTAGTTAGTTAGTTAGTTAGTTAGATACAAACAATTTGATCGATATCTAAAATGTGTGAAAAAATCATTGCTCTAATGTTAAATTCCAAGGAGAAAATTGTGGAATATGTTTGTATGGGAAAGCGGCCGCGAGTCACGTGGTGGAGTATGCTCAATCTCTAGATATATAATTTAACAGAACATCTTTTATAACCAAATGGAGGGATATAGGTTATAGCCCTTTTTTCCTCCCAGGTGCTGTGTGTAAAGTGTAAACCATTTATTTATGTTATGAAAATCTATAAGTGAATATATATTTAGTTATGGATGGTGCGCTACGCTTAATTTTAATCTCCAAGCAAGCGGACAAATTATTTCCGTTTGGATAGTAATAATTAGTGCCTAGGTATAGTGGGCGTGTGAAGACTGGTGGGACGCGTCTCCGTACTTTGCACATAAATTTATCAGGTTTACTGTAATTTATCAGGTCCACTGCAATGAGTGCTGAAATGTTAAGGGCCGTCGCTGATAGGACTATGGCTGCACTGAGAAAAATAGTTTTACCTAATACATTATTAGGAATTCCTATTATTCTTGTCTCCTGCGCTTAAATATTCAGAACTTATTACCCAACTCTTTCACAATACTCCACACTCGTACCACAATACAATATATACACAACATAAATATTTACAATACTTGTTCCCTCACTCTTGATGTCCTCAGAAATTTATTTTGTACATTGTGTTTTGCACTTAATTGGTGCTATGTTAGGTATATCCAGGGTTAATTTTTAGTCAGTTAACAAAAAAACCCCTGGATTCAGTATCGTTAATAGAACCCATTTCAATAAAAAAACATGTACTTTCTCAAACAAAAAAAAAAGAAAAGTGCACCCAAATGATTCCACAAAAACAGTAGAAGACTTGGTCACCCTAGGCGGAGCATCCCCTTATACGCCGCGCATGAACTCAGATGTCCAGCTGTGAGTAGGATGTGCGTAATTTGTAAAAATTATTAGGAATAAAAACAATAAATCGTAAAAATATTTTTTTTTATTTATTGAAATGGGTTCTTTTAACAATACTGAATTCAGGTTTTTTTTTGTTAACTGTCTAAAAATTAACCCTGTGTATTGCCTTGAAATATAATTGTCAATTTATTATACCTAGGTACATAGTTCTGTGTGCATAACATTAAAATACAAAAACATATATATTATGTTTATCCTTAAAATACACGTGCGCATTAATTTATCAGGTCCACTGTAATGTAAGAGCTGAAAAGCTTTGGGGCATCGCTGATTGGACAATTATTGGTATGACTATTATTATGAAGAAATTCGAACCATCATCATTCCTTATCTCCTCACTAGGTAGGCATACCGCAGATGTGACGCGTATATGACAGTAATCGGTAGATAAATTTATCACAAAGAAAGTTAACGATTACCGTCATAATGTATATGCGTCACAATATTGCAATATATCTGCATTTAATAAAAAACTTTTGGTTGTCTGTAAAGACGGTTTACGGACGATAATTTTACGTGATAATGTCATAAGAAAACATTGATGAAAAATAGCATACTTTTATGAATTGAATTGAATTATTATTACTGAATTATCATTATTTTGTAAAATACAAAGCAGGAGTTAATTGAAAATTACAATTCTTCCATAAATTAACATTTTTTTGCACTCGCTAATTCAAATTACGATGGAGTGGAAGAGAGATAGATGCGTCACAAACCGAACGCTTAGGCCGATCGTGCCTCTCTATCGCTTGTTCCGCGCTCTCGCTTGCACACTCGGCTCAGGCGGAACGTGACAATGAGTCATACTTTTTCGTGTGTGCAGCCGGCGTTTATCGATTTATTAGACGTTATCACGTCAATAACCTAAGTTGGTGACCGGAGTGCTAACCTAGACTCCTGGAGCAAGCGAGCTCTCCCAACCTGGATAACCTCCAACCTTCTATCTTCTATCTTTACACCAGCCAGCCGTCTGTAGTTCTTGACATCAACTATCAGCCACCAACAATTACTGATCTAACTGTTACAAATGGCATTAGCGCCTTGCCAAATATCTTCCGCGAGCAATCAGTTCCCGCCACTTTATATCTACCGGACCGTGCCGTTTTTTCAGTTTATAACGGAAATACGCATTTTAAGTAGATAGATTAAGAAAATGGCGGAGAAAATCGTGTTTGTTCTAGTAATTTTGATGAAATTAGACGTGTCTACACATTACAGCACGACCGGGACTCATTAAAATGTAGATATTATATGTGATCTCCATGATAACTATAAATAGATACCTACCTAATTTCCTAATACTAGATACTATAACTTTGGTATTTTTTCCTTATCTCCCGCATTTTACAATGCATAGGACACAGCGTTGGTGCACCATGTGCAGTTTACATAGTCTCTTTATAATTTTTATTACATGAAGGCAAGATGATCAGTCTTCGGCTCAGTAATAATTGTCTTAATACATATAAAATATTTTATGTGAAAAAACACATTTAGATTAACATATAACTATTTCGTTGAACCCCTTGGGAAACGTAAACACGACCTCATGCACAACAGCCAAACGCGAAGAGGCGGACGTTAGATAGGTATTTCATACAAAAAATATGTACCTACCTGTCTAAAGAAAATTAATCATGACGACAGAGAAATTATCAAATAAAAAAATATATAAGTATAGGTATCGTTTAAATTGATGGCGTAAAAATGTATGCGTCGCCGTCAAACAAATATATTATAATTATTATATTTTATAGTTTCAGAAATCATTTATCTCTTTTCTGCCTTTTTTTTTGCTTTTTGTACATACAGGTGTACATTGGCGGGCGAATTGCCTAATTGGCAGTTTCTTTCAACCAACCAATATAATAAAGTATAAGATATTTACCTACGTAAGAGCAGTAACAGAAAAAAAAAAAAGTTCATAGACACATATGTATATTATCACACTTAATGTCTGCCTAGGATAGAAGGGAGATAAAAACAGGAATAAAATTTAAGGTATTCCTAAAATATTTTTCCAGCCGATATTTAATCGTATGGCATAGAAAGAGAGAAAGAGAGGCTTCATGATTATCAAGTTTTGTAGATTTGGTAAAATTTGCAAAATCCATGCATTACAATAATTATTGTAATTAAATTAAAGATATGGTACAATAAATATATTAGATATTATTGATATCCAAACAGAGACAGAGAAACTCTGGAAATTAATGTGGATTATCTAGGCGCTTACAGAGCTTATTACCTGTCATTGGCTGGGTTAAGTGGCCACTTGATGTATTACAACATTCCCCATTCCGCCCATCATCTGATAACCTTACATGACCAATTTCGGAACATCTATTAGTATGAATTATCACGCCACGTTTCACTTTACAAGTGATTTTGTCACTGGTCACATCAATCTGCTGAGAAGATTGTTAAGCATTTTTTTGCAATCAATCTTTATTGGTGTTAGTAAGGCCCATCCGAACTTAATTACTTACTAGAAGACGCCTGTAGATCTCTCTCCAATTTTTATTTGCTTTATATTTTAACCGGTAAATCTTTTTAACAACATTTTGAATGTGTACAAATACTTGTAGACAAATACCGGATCATGGCCATGACGGGCCATAATTAAAAACAGAGTCAGATAATACAATACAATCCATATTCACTTCCAGAGCTTCTTAGCCCCTGTTGAGATACCATTTATGATTCAATATCAAGACTCAGGTAATTAAACATGAACAAGTTTAAAATAAGAAGTAAGGAACTAAAACAGCTGTAAGGGTGCTATCCTAATGCCCGCTGTATACGGGACAGTTTCTTGTTCAGAAAACTACACAGTTTCTTGTTCAGAAAACTGTGCAGTCTGTCAAACTTCTGTCAAAAGACACGCTAAATATGTGTATTTTTGAAACGCGATTGTAAGTTATTATCGTATGTTTGCTCTCAAGAAATTGTATATTTAGCTAATAATGTAAATATATTATTAGTTTTTTACGTATTTAAAAGCATACGATAAACCAATGTCTACTTAAACGTTTACATAAAAAACATTAACTGTCATGTCAGCTTAAATCTGACATAAGCACGCAGTTTTTTAAACAGTTTTCGTTGTATACGGGACCGTTTTCAGACTGCATAGAAAACTGCGCAGAAAACTGTCCCGTATATAGCGGGCTAAAGTCTAATATCCTCGTGAAATACTCAGCCGAGTGGATTTAGTTGAACGAGAAAGGGAATTCCTTTGTAACAGGAACGCCTCAGTAGAGCTGAAGATTGTGAATGTCTAGTCACTAGTCACCCGGGAGAAAGTTTAGTTGTCAAGGTGCTAGGTGTAGTGGAAAAACAAAAAGACATCGATTGTTCACTTCTTAGGTAATGAGTAGATTTTATTTGTTTATTTAATAACAATGTAATTCTTCTTCATATACGTGGAGTAACAAAACTCGTAGTACAACCCGAAAACTGGTGAATCTACATCGTATTTGGAGACGATTGTGTAATATGACTATTTTTATCTGAGCTTAAAATTTTTTTTTTTCCTTTTCACAAAAGTTTTCATAAGTGGAGCAGATTTCAGCTCAAATTCTTATTAAAACGCGCTTTTAAATTTTTTTTTCGTAATGAATAGTAATTTTACTAAATACATGATATTTAAAAACAATTTGCAAAAAAATTCGAAAAAAATCAACCTCGGAAAACCTACTCAATTTCCTCGAAAACTTTGGGCCAAATATTTTTTTTTTATTATTTTACAAAATCGACTCGAAATATGATGCATAGTTACTGGTTTTCCGCTTGTGGGTACGTCGAGTTTTGTTACACCGTGTATAAGGCAATGCACCCGTGTAAAAGTAATATCTACATAATACATAATACGATATACCTAATATAACTTTAGTAAAACGTAGGTAGGTATAGGTTTCAATAAATAAATAAATATATTAAATCCTACAACTCCATTAACATTAGCAGTAGGTGTCATGCATCATGTTTATTCACGGCTTCTCCAACCCCAAATGGTGTTTTTTATAGCACTGCATTTATACACAAGAGCAGAGAATCTTGTCGTTTGTTACATGAAGGCAAGATGATCAGTCTTACGCTTCAGCGCCAGTATCAGCCAGTAGGTATCAAAGATCAAATATTTTTTCATGTGAAAAACACATTAAAATAAATATTTCATTTTGACCCCCCACCGGGAATCGAACCCGCGACCTCATGCATGGCAGCACAACGCGCTACCGCTGCACCACGAGGCGGACAACTGTATTAATTAATGTCTACAGTAAAGAAATTACAAGTTTTAATATTTTGATTGCGGTATTTATGAAAAATGTTTTTCCACTTCATCAATTACGCGGCGTCCATCATGTCCGCTCTCAGACACTATTACTTTTGTTTATTTTCACTCTCCACGCGTGACTTGTAAGAGTCGGTTCCATTTTGGTTTCCAATCAACACACAAGCTTTCTTTTCGGCGGGAAAACGAGCAGCCAGACCACAGACAAATTACATAGACAAAGGAGTAGATGTTCATTTGTCAAGAACGTGGGACACTGCGCCGAGTTAACGGAGCGGAACTCGCAACTGACAGATTTCCTTCATTTGGAGAGGTATTTTTTTAAAGCATTTCTCGGCAATTACTTATTGTTTTAGTTACGAATTTACGAAGGATCAAGTAAAATGAATGTGTATCTAAACACAAAATAATGGATAGTGGAGAACAAACGTATTCAGTACCTACCTACCTAGCGAATGAACACAGGAACATATTTTTCTCTAAATAAATCCACATAATTATGAGTAGGTAAGTATGTAAATGCCTAAAAACGTGTTTAAAAATATAAGTAAACAGATTATTCAAAGTCACGATTGTTTATGCTTTACGAAAGAATCGTAACGTGCCCTGAAAGTTTTTTTAATTTTCTCCGTTTTGTATAATATGATCGAAAATAATATATATATTATTGATATCTCAACAGAGACAGAGAAGCTCTGGAAACGAATGTGGGTTATCTAGGCGTTTACAGGGCTTATGACCTGTCATTGGCTGGTTAAGTGGCCACTTGACGTAATTACAAACATTCCCCATTCCGCCTGTCATCTGACAACCATGTATGACAAATTTTTGAAACTTGTATATATCTAAGATGTAAATGTATGTACATTCGTTTCCAGAGCTTCTCTGTCTCTGTTGAGATATCAATAATATCTGATATCAGCCCAGCATGGGTATAATCCAGTAATTTGTCTACAAGTATTTGTATTCATTCAAAATGTTGTTCAAAAATATTTACTGGTTAAATTAAAAAAAAAAAAATAAATTGAAGACGTCAGACGTCTGCTAGTAGGTAATAAAGTTCAGATTCGAACCTAACTTACACCAATAATGTAGATCGCCCAAAAAAAAACTTTAACAATATTCTCAATAGATGTCAGTATAGAGAAAGAATATTAAATATATTCGAATTCTGTCGAAATAACAACTCGCAAGCGGATTGTTCTTTACATCTTAGATATATACAAGTTTCAAAAATTTGTCATACATGGTTGTCAGATGACAGGCGGAATGGGGAATGTTGTAATTACGTCAAGTGGCCACTTAAACCCAGCCAATGACAGGTCATAGCCCTGTAAACGCCTAGATAACCCACATTCGTTTCCAGAGCTTCTCTGTCTCTGTTGAGATATCAATAATATCTGATATCAGCCCAGCATGGGTATAATCCAGTAATTTGTCTACAAGTATTTGTATTCATTCAAAATGTTGTTCGAAAATAATATAAATTAATAATATCTTGGTTTTTTCTCTTGTTTTTAACACCATAGGTACCTACTAAATGGACATATGGAAGATACTCCCTTATCCTTACCTAATGGTGCATAGGGTACTGAATTGGTACATCTTCGTATCTTGATCGATTATTACAAAAAGGCAAGATGATCAGTCTTACGCTTAGGCACATGTGAAATACACACGAAAAACGACAAAAGAAAAACCAAATAAATTTAATACGGAACGAGGATTGTTCTACGAGTATGTATATTATTTTTATTATGACTTAATCCTTGTGATTTGTGATACCTTGGACTGGTTCTGAAGCGTAATACCTCTTATCTTCGTGAAGCGTAATGCAGTGCCCTATGCACCATTGGGTGCGGAAAAGGGATAGTAGTAGGTAATCCTTGTTTCTTCTCTTCTCTCGTTCTCATTAATGTATTAATGATGATGCAATAAATAACAATAAGTATTATTAGGTATTGCATCTAAGCACGTTATTTAGGAAGTTAGCTCTATCGGCGGCATTCATAACAAAACAACATAAAACATGCACATAACACGTCACTGAAAGAAGGATTTGACCAGGGACGCCGCCATCAAACAAATAAATGAAAAAAAGATTGAGAAGCAGTGTCTGAGTGAAAATCGCAAAACGAAATCAGGAATTAATGAGATTACCTAATTGAAAGAGCGACGAGGGACGGGGGGTGGAGTGTAGATGGTGGGTGGCGATTCAATTACTGAACAGCTAAATAGAAAACATTCTGCGCTGCTTGGTCTGCGGCAAGCACAGTCCGTGAAATTAAACTCCTGATACGAGGTAAGGTAGCCGCTGACAATACATCCGTTTGGAGTGGATCCAGATGGATTCATCCAAAACGCACTCTACACTACTAGGTACTACTACTCGTTTCATTCAAGTTCACGTCCCGCAGCTCTGACGCAAACTGCCGACGAATTGTCAACAGTGGACGACCGGGACGCCGAGAACCTGATGCCTTGTAAAATAGGCAAGCATGGTTAAGGCTCTCGGGTGGCATACGCAGTATATGGCCTAGCCAGCCGAAACGCCTTCGCCGGATGACAGTAGATACCAAGGGTTGCTGTGTCCGTTGCCTCACCTCTGTGTTCCTTACAAAGTCAAACCACCGCACACCTAATATTCTTACGACACCTATTCTCAAAACTCAGAAGTCTGCTGTCTTGGGCCCTAGTTAGGTGCCACAATTCGCAGCCATAGAGAAGAACAGGTGTGATGCAGGAGTTATAAAGGCGGCATTTTGATGCAGGAGGCAAGCAGGCGGCAAGATGCAGGAGGTATTAAGGTACTACTACTACTTTCCTTTATCCGCACCCAATGGTGCATAGGGCACTGCATTGGTACACCAAGTGCAGTGTATCTCGATCATTTTATTACATGAAGGTAAGATGATCAGTCATACGCTGAACCAGTCTAAAGTGTCACACATGAAGTAGGTATTAATATGAAAATCACAAAGAAAGAAATATTTCATGTTGACCGCCTGCGAAAATCGAACCCGCGACCTCATGCACGGTAGCCAAATGCACTTCCACTATGCTACGAGGCGGACAACGATGCATCAAATAAGTGTGACGTGAAATTTATGAAATTCATAGAACTCACCGCAATTGATTAGAATTGAGATTGAAATCTATGTAGCCCACTCCTTTTGTATGTTGTTTGATTATTTGTGAAATTAAACTCTCTGAAATTAAATACTAAGGTAGCCGCTGGCAATACATCCGTTTGGAGAAAATCCAGATGGATTAATCCATATTATCTATATTCTGGATTTCTTGGTTTTTGTCGTGCACATTCCGTGAAATTAAGATCTTGATACAAGGTAAGGTAGCGTTTGAGGGAATCCAGATGGATCCGCCCAAAGCGCGTTGATAAAAAAATAGTATTCAGAGCGATACCGTGGACTGGCGCTGAAGCGTAAGACTGATCATCTTGCCTTCGCGGAACAAATTATCGAGATTCACTGTAGGTACTTGGTGTACCAATGCAGTGCCCTATGCACCATAGGGTGCGGATAAAGGAGAGTAGTAGGTAGTATTAGTCCAAGTTATCGTAGGTACCTACCTATATATAAATAAATATTTCATATTGACGCCATCGGGAATCGAACCCGCGACCTCATGCGTAGCAGCCCAACGCGCTACCACTACACCCAAGGTGGGCAAATAATGAATTAATCTTGGCATAAATTTTATATAGCATGAAATAGTCACGGATTAAAATAATATCCAAAATAAGAGCAGTAGGTACTGAGGCTAAAAAAAAAGAAAAAATTTTAAAAAATTGGGCAAACAAATTACCTGTAACTTATGTGCTCTTTTTACTAATTGTTTTTATTTTGCTGGCTGCACCTTTAGTTATCCTGTAAACTTTTATAAAAGTGCCAAAAAGCGCTTTTTAAAAGTGCCAAAAAACTATTTTTAGTAATCAGCCTCGGTATTAATTTGTCAAGAAAAATGCAGCTAGAAATTATATTTTTTTTACTTAAATATTTATGTTCAGTTTCCAAATTAATAATTTTAAAAAATATTGTTTTAAATATTTTTTAAATTTAAATGCTCCTCCGCCTAACCACGGGTTATTGTTTTTTAGTCAGAGTAAGAAGAGATTTATACGGTGCCTAAGCTTATAATTAAATATATTATATTATTTATTTTTCCATATTTGTTAACTACCCACTATAAAATGTATGATGTGTTCATTTCCCTAAATTAAAGCAAATACGAAGTATGAAGAAAAAATTATGCTTTTTAAAAACTTTGTGGCTGACAATATATCTGATTAGGCATCTTGAAAACACAAAAAATCTCCAACGCTTGGCTTCAGGCTGGTGGTGCGTCGTATACGTAGTCTAAGTAGGAATTGATGGGCTTTAATCGACCCGTGTCGCTGTCACAATGTCACAAGTCAGTCGAACTTCCGCCAATTTTTCATGAATCGATTTCAGAAAACAGAATGCCACCCACTTTGCCTGTGGGAGGAGCCCGTACGTGGGTGGCAATAACAACAGTAGACTAGCAGTTGTAACTGGTAACCATTTACCATTTCTCATACCTTCATAACCTGTCTCTGTAGATCTTAATGTAACTCTAGCTCAGGGCTGTTCAAAGCCTGTCCCGTATGCAAAACTAATAAATGGAATATAATGAATGCCGGCACGATGTTTGGCGCTGACCTGATGTGTTAATGTTTTTTTATGTAGATCGTTTAAGTTGAAATTGATATTTGGAATGCTTTTAAAAATGTAAAAAAACCAATAGGATGGCATATTTTATATTATTAGCTTTTCTTTTGACAGGACTGTACAGCTCACAGATTACAGTTTACTGTTCAGTTTTTTGAATAAGATAGTTAGGTACCGTACGCATTAGACATTATTCAATGATAGTAATTTTGTTTGAACCAAATCCTATACAAGCTATATATATCAAACTAGATTCGTAGAAATTTTAACATGATGAACTGTCATTTTCATCAAGCAAAATTTTAACACACTATAAATATTGTGTTAATATTGAAACAAATTGTACCTCCTGATGAAGTGTAATATGACTTTTACAATCTGAGCTTTAAAAAAAATATGATTTTGAAAAGAGCTTTCAGTAAGTATAACGTAGATTAAGTAAACTTGCTAGTAAATTCCTTTTTTAAATTAAATTTTGTGCTTCTGTTCTTTTTATGGATAGTATTAATTTGACTGAAAGAAATTCAAATGATTTGACTTAAACACATTATATTTGACAAACATTTTAATTGGAAGATTTCTCGAAAAAACTATTAACATCTTACTCATTTTTCTCGAAAAGTATGGGTCAAATTTTTAAAAACCTACAAAATAGACTTCAAATATGACGTGGATTTACTGGTTTCCCACTCGTAGGTACATCGAGTTTTGTTACACGGCGTAACACTTGTAATTATTAATATCTTGGAACTAGTAAGTACCAGTACCTATCTACGAGTAGGTACCTGATACGTTACTTGCATTTCTCAGACTTCACGCTCAGTTAGTTATCTCGTTACCTACACTTTCACATCACCTCGCAGACAGGACAGTATGGCAGCAGATTGTGATCTGCGGCCATGAAAACCCGATGGAAATGGACCGCGGGACTTATAATACCGTCTATTTTCTAGTGAAACTTTTCCGAGGAGCGAATACAGGAGGCGGATGACACTAACTTCTTGTGGTGGCAAATTGAGGTGACCTGATGAGGTGGCAAGGTGAGGTTGATTCGTGAGGTGATCTGGTGAAGTGGCAGTAGGTAGGTACCTAAAGGAAATGAGGCGGGCATTAGGTATGGAAGATGAAAGATAATATATGAAGGATCAGGGGATGCATTTCCGCCAGGCAAAATAGAAACGAGTTACTCTACAATCTTATATATCAATTTTATGTTTCAATCTTTTCCATTCTCAACGCTACTTACATTTATTATATATTTTATTGTTTCACGCCATTGAGCCGAACTAACATAATATAATAATATGTACTCGCTACTCATTGAGAAGGTATATTTAAGTCAAATATAAAGGCGATGAAGTCTAGTCAACCAAGTTAATAACTATAGTGTATGATTTCTTTTCAACATTTTATGTACATCACACATTAAATAAATAAATAAATAAAATAAACATAGATTTGACTTTCGTTATTTATAAGAAAAATGAGCGGTTTGGAGAAAAATAAACGAGACGTTAAATTTTTTGATGTACTTGAGGAATAACACTGGTCGCGAGAGAATACCTATGTAAATTAGGAACTTTTAAATCAGAATTTTTCAATAAAAACCATAGAGTTGAACAAAAGTGTCTTTGGCTAAAAAAGAAAAATTTCGGGCCACGTTCAAATTGTAGTATTAAGTATTGTGGTCTATCCGTTGGTAATCCAACTCGATGAAATCTTGGATTACCATTGATTTAAATTAATAATATTCCAGTTTCAATCGGTTAGCAATGTTTTTTGGAGTAATTTAATTTTCTCAATCTGAACACCTGTGAACATAACATAGGATCTAGGATGATGTGATCGTTGTGGATACATGAACGTACTCTAATAGACTTCATCTTTGCTTAACTTATTTATTTGACAGCGAGTGGTTAAGGCGATCGTATTGTCATTTTTTTAGAAATAAATAGCATATACAGAAACATGGGCACAGACCTTTGTTCATCAATAGGTTCTCTGACTGCAGAATTAGAAAATGCCAAGCGCAGCTTGCACAAAATCGATGACGATATTAAAAAAATCGTGCAAACGAGTGGCCGATTTCAAATTGATAGGTTAATATTCTATTTTTATGTTTTCATTCGTATGCTATGATTGCCTTAATATAACTAGTGCATAAATGCTTGCATTTTATTTATTATAGGAACTTTCAAAATCCTGTAGACTCGCCGCGTGGAAATCAACGGTCTTTTAACTCTAATTTTTTCCAAGAAAATCGTAACCAGAATGATGAAAGACAAGGGAGAAAAAGGCCACAGGAAACTAAAACTGTGTTCAGCAGGTAAATTTTACTCGTATAATATGATATCCATTTGATACTCATCTTGAGTTATTACGTTATGAAACAAGTTTTATTAGAATTGTTACCTTGTGTGATAGGTTATCCGCTCGACCTGCTGGCGATAGCGACAATGAAGACGAATTCCCTGCCAAGAAGCCTCGTGTGTCGTCACAAGTGATCAGAGAACTGCCGAGCAAGCAGCAGGTCCTCAAGGCACAGGCGGGAGACGAGGTGTCCAAGGCGCGGAACCGTCGCATGTTCGGCTCACTCATCGGAACTCTTCAGAAGTTCAAGCAGGAGGAAATCGTCCTCAAGAACAAAGAAGACAAAAAAGCCCAAGTGGAGAAGAAGATAGAAGAGCAAGCGAGACAGGAGAGGGAAAACGACAGGAGAGAAAGACAAAACTTGTTCGCTGAACGGGAATCGAAGAAAGCCACAATCAAAGCGCTCGAAGAAAAGATGGTTCGGATGGAACAGTTTGAAAAGTGGGAAAAAGTTCACAAACCTCTGCTTAATTTTATAGAAACTAAATGGAAGCCGCACATTTATTGGTTACCAAAAGTAATGAATGATAAATCTCAGGAAAAACTAGAGTCCAGCAAAAAGAAACAAAACAGTGAGTCATGTTTTTATCATGTATACCCATTTTCATTTTCCTTTCTAAGAAAATTAAGGACGGAGTTTCAAAATTACACTGAAACACATTGAAACACATTTTAGTTAGAGGTTTTGCCTTGCAAAGCTGCAGGAAGGAAGTTCTCATTTGTGCTTTTAAATTATGCTAATTGACTACATATGATAAGTAGCACTACATAGTGATGCTTAGTTTAATATTGTATGTAAAACTATCATCATACCATATCCACTTACATAGAACATATGGATCCCACAAACTGCCTCCAAGCCAAGACTATCCAATATTAGAGTCTACCTACCTACCTACCTACCAACTAAGTTTTTTTTTTCATCTACCTTCCCACTAATTTTCATGTATTCAATGCCAAAATTGAGACATTATTAAAATTTATTTCAATTTAACATAGTTTTTCTGTTTCTAACTTTCTTCTATCGTTTTCCAGAAATTATTAGTGATAAGCAGCAACGGCTAAAGGAAGACCTAATCGCTATTGAAGAAAGATGTCGGCGTGGCCTGAAGGTTCCACCGGCCCTTCGCTCCAAAACCACATCTTTATCTCAATCGGCAGATACCCAGGAAAATACTTCAATAGATGAGAGCACCAGAGACCCACAAGATGAACAGCTCGAAATTTGTTATAAAAAAATTAAGCAAGAAAAGAACGAGACAATGAAGAATAATGATTACCATTCTAACAAAAACATACTTAGTCACGCAGAAATTAAGCAGGAAGGAAAAAAAAGTGAGGTGAATAATGGAGAAGTTCTCCCGAAAGACAAAATAGCTAGCCACAGTAGTAATGAGAGTAACGAAGAAGATAACAGTTCCGACTCCGATAGTGACGCACAAAATGATTCTACTATTCCTGAAATTGATTCCAATCCACCTAAACAAGGTAAGCCAATTATTATAACTGAAATTTGAAAAAAATGTTGCTTAAAAAGTTTTACCCGTTTAGTCGTAATATTCAAACTGTTTTTTATTCTGTTTTTATTTTAATTAAAAAAATTATAAAATATTTCAGCCTTGGATGATGAAAACCATTCTCACGACGAAGACGTAAACGGTGACGAGAGAGAACCCGAGAAAGCAGAAGAAGAAGACCAGAATGGAGATGAGAAGGAAAACGAGAAAGCAGAAGAAGTAGACCAGAATGGTGTATCTAATCCTGATGATTCTGAGAAGATAACCGAAGACAATTCCGAGAAAGCGGAAAGTGATGAAGAAAATAATTGATAAAAATCTAATCATACCCAATATACTTACTTGTAAATTCTTAAGCTACGTCAGTTTGTATATTATGAATACTGTTGTATTGTTTTCTAGGTAATCAACCATCCTTTTTTAAAAGATATGCAGAGGGAATGTTTTTTTAAGAATTATTTTGGAATTTTAAAAATTAGCACGCTATTGAATGTTTACACTGCTTTTCATGATTGTGATACTAGCTTCCGCAGGCAGAGACCTTAAGATTAGAATAATTCATAATATTCTCTTTGCTGAAAGGTTTATCAGTGCGTTAAAAGTGGAATACCTATACCCTTATCGTCTTGTGTGTGTCTTTTCCGTATATGGGTAGATACTTTTATTTGGTGCATATAAACGCTATTGAACTGGTACATTCGTAAACATCGAGCTGCATGAGAGGTTGATGTCTCTTCCATTGCTGTCATTGTAGAAAA
The DNA here is from genome assembly GCA_022494985.1 of Micrasema minimum. Classification (NCBI taxonomy): domain Eukaryota; kingdom Metazoa; phylum Arthropoda; class Insecta; order Trichoptera; family Brachycentridae; genus Micrasema; species Micrasema minimum. The sequence goes on along the minus strand of JAGVSP010000073.1, from coordinate 61,654 downwards.
AGACACTAATTAAGTAGGTTGCAAGAAATAGCAACATTCCTGCATCAAGGGTGTTACCCACGGATTATTTAAATTTACTATGTATAAAGAAGGAATGTTACTGGAATAGCATCCTTTTTCATATTTTAAATTAAAATAAAAGATTTAAAATGAATTTATCTTCCCAAAATGCAATTTAGACAAGCGTTGGATTTACAAAAGCATAAGTTTGCTTGATTTGAATTGACCTGACAATTGGATTAAGATTGGTGAGAAGACAAAAATTATTTCCAAAATTAACTAACTAGTAGGTAGATCTATCGGCAAATAAGAATGGATTAGGGATTTGGCTATCAGCACATAAAAACATTATTCTTCTCACAATCCATCTTTGTTTGTCGTATTATATAATGATTTGTTTAAAATGAAGATAATTTCTCGTTTTCTTTTGTGATTTGTTAATGTACCAATTCATGCACTGTATCGCAATATTATTAAAAGAATGTGTCCCTCAACTTTACCTTTTTAACCAAACAATCCTTACCTAAAGTTTCCTTGCCCCTAGAACTTGAATGGCCACAATATTAACTGTTAACCAGGTATGATCCGAATTCAATATGAGGAATTGTTCTATGAAGTCCTTCCTAAAACTAGTAATATCAAATATGTTACTACATAGCCAGAATTGCTTGGTTGAAGTGGAAATGGAAATAACTGGTCATATAGCCAGAATGACGGATGATACACTCGTATCATTAGATACGAGAGAGAGTCTCGTTTTAGAGACCCAGAAACCAAACCTAAAGGATCTCCACCAGTGAGATGGGCGACGATACTTTGGTAAACTTCTTGAAGACCATGGATGGGGACGGCGCAGGATTGGGAGTAGGCAGGGGGAGGCCCATGTCCAGCGGTAGACCCTTACGGGCTGGTATTATGATGATGTTACTATGAGTCAGGTAATATATATCTTGCTATCGCAATATTATTACAGTGGGCATGATGAAATAACTCGCATTCCTATAGAAATACTTACCCACTGCGAGTAATATGTTTACAAAGGCAGAACCCTATTTCCGTTGGCTGGTTAGGATACTCCGATCCTTTTTAGTACACTCAATTAAATTTTAACAGAGACGTTTCTGGATCTAGCGGATTTTTCAGCATGTGAACTTCACAAATAATACTCTCCTTGTAAATTTTAGCACTACAGATTTAATTGGACATTGAAGTACAAACATAAATTGGACCCCGATGAACCACTTCCAGAGATAGACTTAATTGAATGGGTGCCAAACCCTATCTGTGATATGTGTTTCTCAGAGGAAGATGTCAAAATCATTCTTAGTGATCTTCAAGAAGAAACCTCCATGGGCTTAGATAACCTTCCTGCCATCGCCTTGAAACAGTGTGCCCCAGAAATAAGCAAGCAAGTATCTCTCCTCATGCAAAGCTCGTTTGATACAGGAAAACTACCCAGCGACTGGAAGAAAGCTGTTGTCACACCAATATATAAAAAAGGTAACAGATTAGACCCAAGTAATTACAGAGACCGATAAGCTTAACAAGTATACTGTGTAAAAGCATGGAAAAGTTAATTGTTCAAAAACTTCGAGAATTCTTATTGGAAAAAAATATCAACGACGAGCAACACGGTTTCATGCCAGGAAGATCCACCATAACAAACCTTCTCGAATGTTTGAATGAATGGACCATAGATCATAATGAAAGTAAACCGATTGACATTATTTACCTAGACTTTGAAAAAGCATTCGACAGAGTACCAACTAGAAAACTGCTAGCCAAACTATATCACATAGGAATCCGGGGAAAGGTTAACGACTGGATCAAAGACTTCCTTACTGGACGAACTTACCAAGTTCGTGTTGGTGATGGACTATTACGTGAGGAACCAGTGTTAAGTAGTGTTCCGCAAGGATCCGTACTTGGTCCGGTTCTCTTCATACTGTACATCATAGACCTGTCAGCAACCTTCAAGTCAAAGTCCAGAATCTTCGCAGACGATACAAAGTTCTATGCTAATCCACTTACTCAGTCAATCCAGCTACAGCGAGACCTGGACAGTATTCACCAATGGACCAAAAAATGGCTTCTCACGCTCAACGTCGACAAGTCTACAGTTCTCCACATCGGCTCTAAAAACCCCCAAGTTACATATAACCTAAATGGTGTAGTTTTGAAGACCGTGAAACAGCAGAGAGACCTTGGAATAACGATAACTGAAGATTTGGAATGGGAATGTCACATATTCAATATAACAAAAAAAGCCAATTCAACTATCTACCTGATTAAAAAAGCTTTTTCATACATAACACCAAAAATGCAAATATATAAAATATATAAATCCTACATCAGATCGATGCTGGAATACGATTTTCAGATATGGAGTCCCTACTTTGCTAAGGATATCGATATGTTGGAAAGAGTTCAAAGACGGGCCACTAAGTTATCTCCTAGCCTAAAACAACTTCCGTATGAGCAGAGACTAGAAACTCTTGGTCTCACAACACTGAAGAAAAGACGGGAAAGGGGTGATTTAATTGAAACATACAAGATATAACCGTCACTATAAGTGTAATAAATTGTGTGAAATCTTCAACTGAAAAACAACGCACGACTTCGAGGCCACAACCTTAAGCTGGAGAAGACCCGGTTTAATCAGAACCCAAGAAAGCATTTCCTGAGCAACAGGGTGGTAGATAGCTGGAACGGGCTACCGCAGGAGCTGGTCATTGTGAATAGTGTGAACGGGTTTAAGAATGGACTGGACAAGTTGTATAAAGTTTAAACCTAACTAACTGTCCGATTTAGGCATATCAGCTTTAAGCTGCTCGCCTAATATTAAATTATAATAATAAATAATATAGAAGATGTAAAATGTTGAAGTTAAAGGAAAAGGTAAATTAAGATAATAAAACAACATTCACAATTATCTAATTTCATTTTTTAATACACGTAAGATTACACATACCTTATTTCATAACTATTTTTTAAATATATTTATAATATATATTCGTATTTAACATACACTCAGTGGTCTATAAATAATCGGGACACAAATTATTCATATGGTTAACATTTTAAAGATCTTTAACACATCACGTTTAACATCCAATTGTAGATACATTATTTTGTGTCTCTTAGGACAAGAGATTCTTTAATGATCATCTGACTGACTGATGTCTTCAACAACTGCTCCATATTAATGGTTGTTTGTTAAATAAAGAGGTAATATAAACTGATTTTATATAATGCTAACGGGTTTTAATGCAGATCTATTATAATGCTATAACAATCAAGGCTTTTGTGGATAAGTTACAGCAGATTTCGAAATATTTATCATTTGGCTCTGCTAAGACTCAATTTTGATTTATTATGCATATTTCTACTGTATCAAGGCTGAAGAAACTCATAATCGTGAAACGAGTCTAAGCTTAGTCCGAAATATATGTTCTATATTGCAACCACTAGTTGGCTGCATATGAAATCTATGATTTTAGTTCAATGAGCCCGATAAAAACCATAGATTTCAATTATTTCTATGAATAGAACATACATATATTCAGATCCCAGCATAAATTGATTTTAGGACTATGACTTCCAGCCTTATAGTGTTTTTCAAATTTTGTGACATCTTGCTCAGTACATACATATTTGTATTGAGTGAGGTGTCTTGAAATCTTGACATTAAACATCTTTAAATTTAATTTGCCAAATTATACATCTACACTGAAACGCAATTGTGTTACAAATTAGTTTGTATAAATTGAAATTCTAAAAAGATGAGGATATATTATAAGGATTGATGATTTGTTCTGTTTTAAGCACAGCTTGAAATTAAAAAGCAATTTACTAACTGAATCGTGAAACGAGTCTAAGCTTAGTCCGAAATATATGTTCTATATTGCAACCACTAGTTGGCTGCATATGAAATCTATGATTTTGGTTAAATGAGCCCGATAAAAACCATAGATTTCAATTATTTCTATGAATAGAACATAAATATATTCAGATCCCAGCATAAATTGATTTTAGGACTATGACTTCCAGCCTTATAGCGTTTTTCAAATTTTGTGACATCTTGCTCAGTACATACATATTTGTATTGAGTGAGGTGTCTTGAAATCTTGACATTAAACATCTTTAAATTTAATTTGCCAAATTATACATCTACACTGAAACGCAATTGTGTTACAAATTAGTTTGTATAAATTGAAATTCTAAAAAGATGAGAGGATATATTATAAGGATTGATGATTTGTTCTGTTTTAAGCACAGCTTGAAATTAAAAAGCAATTTATTAACTGAATCGTGAAACGAGTCTAAGCTTAGTCCGAAATATATGTTCTATATTGCAACCACTAGTTGGCTGCATATGAAATCTATGATTTAGTTCAATAAGCCCGATAAAAACCATAGATTTCAATTATTTCTATGAATAGAACATAAATATATTCAGATCCCAGCTTAAATTGATTTTAGGACTATGACTTCCAGCCTTATAGCGTTTTTCAAATTTTGTGACATCTTGCTCAGTACATACATATTTGTATTGAGTGAGGTGTCTTGAAATCTTGACATTAAACATTTTTTAATTTAATTTGCCAAATTATACATCTACACAGAAACGCAATTGTGTTACAAATTAGTTTGTATAAATTGAAATTCTAAAAAGATGAGGATATATTATAAGGATTGATGATTTGTTCTGTTTTAAGCACAGCTTGAAATTAAAAAGCAATTTATTAACTGAATGATAGATATATAAGCGTAAGCATAATTCAATAGTAATACACATGTATATCGTCGCTTAGCTAACAACACCACGCAATTCCAAAGTTAACGCTTTGAATTATTTAACATATTTAGATATATATGTATATCTTTAGCACACATCGACCTACCATTGAAATTTTAATGTAGTGAAATAAAACATTTTTTATCCAAAAAACATCACTTGTTAAAATTTTTATCTAAATTCCTCTTGAATCCAATAAAATATGTAAGTCATTTTTAATTTTTATGTCTTCCTGTATAATTAATAAACAAATATACTTGACAGATGTTGTTAGCTAAGTGGCGATACAAGAAATTTAAAGTGCACTAAAAACATTCTTGTTTGAACTGACAGCGAATATATTAGCTACGTAATTGAAGACAGAAAATATTTAATATTATACGCAAATTTTTATCACCTGTCTTGCTCAAAGTAAATCAAAACAAAAGATTTTGAAGTAAGTAATGACACACTTTAGTATAAATGGCATATTTATATTTCTATACTAAAAAATGGCGAATTGTAAACATTTTACATACATACTCATTTTCAAAAGCATATCAAATTTTGCACAAAAGCGGTGATTTTAAGGCGACGCATTGAATTAAAAACATATAAGGTTAATGAATAAAATACTAGTGGATTTCATTGGGATAATAGTATATGTATAAATAAGTACAATACAGTGTATAGGCCATTGAGATGAAATAATATTATGGAGTCAACTTTGAAGGGGAAAAGTCACTTCCGAAATTAGTGACACTCCGACGCACGACAAAACATAAAACTAGCGGTTACCGACCGAGAAAACAGTAACCTGCAATCTAGGCCGGTACAACACCACCTAAATGCCGGTAATAGCAAACTGTAATATCTGCCGAGAGCTGCTAATTTTATATTTTGCCATTGTGTAAACTGTTTTACCTGCCGGTAAACACTAGTTTTATAGTTTGTCATTCGTCTGAGTGTCGCCCACAACGGCAGAAGATTGTTTTTCGTTTTCCTTTGATTTGACATTTAATGTAGGGTCCATTATTATTATTATGGACGTCATAACGGACGGAGAGTAATAAATCCAAAAAAGATTATTTTTACAAAATTTTATTTGCTTTGTTTTAAATTTTCTTTTTTGTATCAGGAAATGTTTTTTCGCTTGTAAGTGTTAATTCCAATAAAGATTTTAAATATGTACATAAACAATGTTGCTTCTTTTTTAAATTTAAATTATTTATTTGTGGTATTGACTTTGGTTGCAAGATAGCTATCGATCAATTGCAAAATTTGAATGTACTAATCGATACGTCTTACGCCTCTGAATTAAAGTCACCAAAAATATGTATTTGAGTTTGCATGGCTCCATACACGGTATCACACTGAAAAAATATAAATATACATAGAAGTTATTTAATGAAATTAATAACACACCGATAAAATAATACACATAACCGATATACATTGGTGATTCTATCATTTTAGAATAAATTGCTGCTATACAAGTAAAATCAAGCAAATAAAAAAATAATTTATTTTTATTTCATAAAAATTAGTACTGGTAAAAGTCAATTAAATAGTTACTGTTAATTCTGTCAAAATTTCAATCAGAGAGAATTATCATCAATGGGCAAATATCACTCTCTAGAAGTTTTGAAGTAACATTTTGCTATTGGCAATTTTTAATGTATAGCAACATTTTTATACAGAATTTTAAACTGGATTCAGCCGTTTTTAGAAACTAATTATAGCTATCCTAAAAAAGCATTTTATGGCGAAAATCTTAATTATTATTCATCGATCGATGGGATAGTTATATCTGGAATCGTTACAATATTCATTTGTTAAAAATTGTCAGTAAAAAAAAACGGTCGGGGTGTAGTAAATTTGATTCATTTGGCTGAAAATCATCTGTTAAAAACTATTTTCTAAGGCAAAAGGGGCGCAGATCAGATAAACCAAAAGATAATATTATTTTAACTGTAGTGTATAGAGTTTTTGGCACAAATTCAATAACAATAATTAACAAAGAGATATAAAAATAACACACCTTTAGAATATATATATTTAGAATTCTATTTGGGTTACATGTTGTGGTTCATATTTTTGTATCATGGTAACAATTTGTATGGTTTTACATTTATAATAAACAACAAAATATACAATGTGATAGTATATTAAACAAATTAACAAATGTAAAACATCAATAATAATAATAAGTTTTCAATAATTTGTGCTTTTTTATAATAAATTTGAGATGTGATTAAGAAAGTTTAAAAAACTCAAAGAAAAATTAAGCACCTTGTATTTGTGTAAATAAATCATTAAAAATAAGAAATTCTAGATCTCTGTAACTTTAATAATAGGATTTTGTAATGTACCTATGTAAATTATTCCGTAGTTTTTATAATATTTTGCTACTATTTTCATAAATAAAAAATAAGAAATTTCAGTGTATATGCATAATAAATTTATTTCGACCTATTTTATACCATAGATTTCTTAGTTTCGTAGTTACACTTTTCAGTTTTTGAAGTTCTGTTCAAAATGTTTAATGCCTTATTTTTGGAACTGATATCATGAGTATATTGAGTTCAGTGATACACCCAGGATTAATTAGTCGTCCATCATTCAAAATGGCTTATCTCCAAAACTCGACTTTGAGGAATTTTCTCGGAAAATCTAGCTGTAAAAAATTCAATACTATGGATCGTACAGTATTTTACAGGTTTCCAAAATATGTTTACAATGTAAAATGTTTGTAAATAAAAATTTCATGTTGACCCCCTACGGGAATCGAACCCGCGACCTCAGGCACGGTAGCCAAATGCGCTACCACTATTTTCATATTAATATTTCATGTGTGATACCTTGGACTGGTACTGACGGCGTAAGACTGATCATCTTGCCTTCATGTAATAAAATGATCAAGATACACTGCACTTGGTGTACCAATGCAGTGCCCTATGCACCATTGGGTGCGGATAAGGGAAAGTAGTAGTAGTAAAATGTTTATTAAACCCAACTACATGATTAATTTTGACCCCTTAAAGTCATCTCCTGTTAAATAAACAAAATCAAGTTACACCTTTTAGAAAGATGGGCGATGAATTGAATCCTGGTAGAGGCAATTTCTCAAAAAAGGGCAAATTTACAGAAAACTTGTGTTTACTATGAAATTTTCACATCTGGGTTTACTACCAAGTCATAAAAAATACTTTGTATTCTATATATATATATATAGGTATTCTTATATATTTTTTTAAAATCCTATGATTCTAAGAACCAAAAATTCACTGAAATTCCTTATTATTCTAATAGTCCCCCTGCATGATTTTTTTCTATAAATGCTGTAAAATAAAAACAAATAGATCACAAATCTATTGATGCATCCTGTTTGTCAAGTTGTTAATTGATATCGACGCCTCCTACGTATAATATCGTAACCCACAAAATGCGATTTTACAGGAGGAGCATTTGAAAATGTTTTCGTTCGTATGCATTGGTTGTAGATACGACAAAATACGCCCCAAAAAAGCCCTTATTATTGGCAAAATAATTTTTTTGTTTTGGTAGAATTAAAGATATAGTTAAATACAGACGAAATCCACCAAAAACTCAAAATTGACGGTTTGTGGGTTACGATATTATACGTAGGAGGCGTCGATATGTAAGATATAATCATTCAAAATTTGGTAATTGAAAGCAGAAGAGAACATGTGATGACTTTATTGTGTGCTTTCGATAATGGAACAAAGTATAATTTTATCTCACTTAAATCAACCGATTGACAAAAGTGTAGCACCTTTATTTTGGTGATATTTGTTTACATTTGAAGTAAAAAATCACGCATTAGACCTATCCTCTGTACAGCCGCCTACTTTACGAGTTGTTTGAATGGGAATCTATTTGTGATTTCTGGGCGATCAATATAATTGTTTAGATAAATAATTTCCTATGGGCATTGCGCACTCAGCAACTGCATTAGTCGACAGTAGTACCTATAACACTTACATACATTTATCACTATCACACACACATATGCAAATATGATCATTCATTGCAGAAATTAATCTCATCTTACTCTAGGATTATCTCCCACCTGGTACGACTACAGTAATTTAGCATTTCACTATTTTCCTAAATGTGCAAATTGCCGTCACTCTGTTGGACAAAGTTCCTTTACCGCATCTTAGCCGAGTACTATTATCTTTATCATAAAGGACTGGTTACTTTCATTACGAGTTGTGTACAGATCCAATCACTACTATCGGTAATATGAAATGATTCGGGAGTCTCGAGCGGACTTTAGAAGCATCCCCGATACCCCAAACATTCAACAGAAAATAAATGCGAGAACGTATTATATTGTACAACATTTTACTAAAACAATACATAAACGTAAATAGATATTTTCTTAACCTTTAGAAGGTTATTTACTATCGGTAGGATAACAAAATCATGAAGTCAACAAGGAGTGGGCAAAATATTAGTTGTAAGATATAGGGGTATAATTGTGCACTATAAGCCACTCACTAGTGATAAGGTCTGAAGGGTTTGTACTATTCCATGTCAAACACAGCAGATGGCGCTGTTCTATCTACACCTACAGGTGTTCAACACTAAAGACACTAACTTTACATTGCAGACTAAACCACTGCATCTGTGATAATACTTTCCCTACGCAATAGTACCACGAATTTAGCATCCATATTTTATTTATTCGCTAATATACATAATTCAATATTTGTATTTGAAACATCAACATTCTTTATATGTAATTTATCCATAATTTTATTACTCTTAATGTAAATATATTTGGTAACTTAAAATTTTAAACATTACAATCTCGTATTATGTTACACATTACAATGTATAATAGATAAAAGCACATTTCATTATTTATCCCAATTGCAAAAACAAGCTTAATCGTGTTAGATCCGTAACATACATTCCTATATAAGTCAGAGCACATATATCTGTATACACTTTAGTAAGAGCTTCCGAGTTATCGCTGCTGCCAATACCCAACTCTCTCAAGCACACAGCTATTGTAGGACGAGGAAGTTATCACAAAAGCAACTTGACATTTTATCTATCTATAAAACAAGTACAAAATTGCACCGCGCTCCAGCCACTATATCTCCATATCTCTGTACCCATCCGTATTTAGATTGGTAATGAGGGAATCCACTGTTTTCTAAAGTAATTTTTTTTTATAAACTTACTATTTAACTAAACAAAAAAATATATATTTAATATTTTTTTTATAAGTTATTGATGAAGATACGATTTTTTAAAGTTGCACATTTCAAATACCGCGCCAATAATACTACTATGTACTAAGTGCGTCATCATTTTTGCAGGAGTGACGTCACAAAACGGGTTTGTTTAAGGCCATGGTATTTCTCCAGCCAGTAACAAAACTGTGAAAAATCTATGCAAACTGACGCGGGAAGCACAGATAAAATATACCGTCGACTCAACTGTCATATACTGTTAACAGCTGTTCTAGGGAGACTAAATGGCGGCCATCTTTTTTGCAATAGAAGCTTGTATGTAGATTGTATTCCATATTAAAATGCCATGGAACGCGGCTACGGGGCTTTAAAAACGGAAACCGGAAACACTACACTTAGATACAAGGAGTGACGTCATTGTTTAAGATTTTTAAATGAATGCTATTTTCAACATTTTTTTATTAATTTTTGCGTGCGTTTTTGGGATATTTTCATCCCACTTCAAATTTTTTAAATATTCGCGTCTACACGAAAGCATTTTTAAAATTCAATTCCGGGTAGCAGTGGATTTCCTCATTCGTGATGCATCCTACTACTTAAAGTAACAAGTCAACAGGCAGCATCAGAATACAGGCACGGAGATAAAGTCAAGTCGGCAATCTACTTCAGGATGGCACTTCACACGGCGAACCCACTAATGCTCCTGTAGATTGTTCAAAATATATCTGGATTTCATTCAATAATAATTTAGTGACAGTTAACGACAGTTCGGAACATGACTCGGTACAAACCAGAAAACACCTAAAGCATCTTTAACAATAAACACGTTATTAATTATATTATATAAGGAAGTTGAAAAAATTATGCGAGAGATATGACACTAAATATATGGCACTAAATGACTCGATATTCTAACGTATTGTACAACAAATTATAAACAATTCATTTCTATACCCGAGAAACCGCTTCAGTGAGAAAATTTCTCAAGCACATTGTAATATATTTACTTTATATTATTATAAGTGATAGGAATATTGTTTAGGGATTTAATGCTCAAATGTTCTAGGCCAAGTGCTGATGCCAATTTAGGTAAAAAGACATTCAAATACATACATCTGATATCACAGCTTAAGATCTAAAGTGACTTAGGTAAAGTATTCGAGATACAGAATAATACAAGTTCATAAACTTCAACAACAGACTCCAAATGTACAATGGAGCAAACAGACAACTAGAAACTCAAACTAGACTATGACAATCTATTATAATCTAATTTGCGATAACATAAAAATACTGTACGATTTACGCACAGCTAATAGAAAGTTGCTAAAGATTCAAGATCAGATCAGCTAAACATAACGCCATTAGTGGCCGTGAAAATACTGTGTGGTTTGTGAAGCTATCTAAATAATTGCAGTTTCTATAGCTTTCAATTGATTCCTAAACAATTGGATACATATTTAAAATAATTATTGATAATCAAAGAAAGTTTAAACATTTAAATACTTAAAAATATACACACATAAAAGAAAAATAAAGATGTATGTAATAACATATTCACAACAATAAGTTTAATGAGAACACCAGCATCATATAAAAACACAGAATAGGATTCACTTTAGGGGAGTTTGTTCCGCATAATTACTCCAAAACTATTTAAAAGTGTCGGTTCCCTGCGCACATTACAAAGTGCACATTTCCAGACATTAAAACTATTTGACTAGATAAGTATATTGGCATTATGTTACATCTTCCAGGCATCGGCGTTGGTACAAATACCGATAACAAAACACAAACAAAAATATAATTATCTAAACCGAGCGAGCCAAAGAGATGTAACATTCATTAAAAAATATTTGCGACTCCCGATTGGTTGTTACAAAAACAAGTGTAAATGATGAGGAAATAAAGACTGTAGCATGATGCGATATGTCTAATTAGTTGGGAACACAAGCGTAGATATTGAGAATTAGTTGTGGGTGGGTTACTGCGGGTGGAGCTCCTTCCCCTCTACTAGATCAACTAAACTCTGAGTAGGAAGCTCCTAATAAATGACTCCTAATACAGACGGGCTTGCTGTAGCTAGCGGAGCGCTCCACCGTATACTCGCTTCGTGAAAAGGTCCTATATCGCCTTACTACCTACTTACAATTATGCGCTCGGCAATTTCATCCATCGCAATCTATGCGAGATTATTGAATATTTAAGACTTTCGTTTTGAGTAAATTGCACCCATTGGACACTGCCCGCAACTGCGAAAGACTTTCAGTGGCAATTTTATTACTAAATGGGGTTTTTTTCATCCATATTTACAAAAATGGATCTTAATTAACTATTTTATACTTTAAAACAAAGTAAAGACCGTACATGTACTAGATTGTTACGTATTACAAAAAAAAATACCCAAGAAAAATACAAAGAAGATAAATTAATACTTAACTAATCATCACATTGAAATATACGTATAATATAAAAAAAAGAACAAACGTTCATCAAAAATATTGGAATAAAGTACACAAAATACATAGCGCAAGACTAAACAATACGTAGCACGGTAAGGTGGAGAGGTGACACCAGCGCGGGCGCGGGCACGCTATGTATTTACACAATATTATATATTCTCTTCTCTCTGTGGGCGGGTGGCGGGACAGAAACAGCAACAGAGACACGAGCGAGACAGAAGCCGGGCTGGGGGGACTGGTGGGTGGGGGTGAGTGGGGGGGGTTTAGGCCTGCGGGGCTTTGTCCGGGGTGCCCCGCGGGGGGCAGAAGTCTTTGTTTACAAACGAAAATCCTTTAAACTCCTCCTGGAAATGCAACAGATAAGAGACATTAGTTTCGACCTGAGGATGTAGAGTTTTGTTAGAAAGTAGAGGCGGAGAACATTACCTGATTTATGCAACGAAGAATTTCCGCGGCAACTGGTGTCAGGACAGGGTCTTCTTTAGTAAATTCCGCATCGAAGTTCAATGCATCTTTCTTATTTTTCTGCAAAAAATTTACAAATATTATATTTAGGTACTAGGTACAATCTAAGAATTTGTGGAATTTTCAGATTTTAAAATTACAAACACAGTCCGGGTCTTCGGGCAGTTCCAATTATGTATCATAAATCCTGTTGTAAGGAGAGAAAGAAAAGCAGTATGTAGTCCACATTACTGTTTATTATTCTGTAAAAGCTCTTGAATAAATAATCAAGAATGTATAAAGGGATACAGCCTAAGCTGAATGTAAATGGTGGTAGATAGGATGGTACTCACAATCTTGGGTTTGAAGGGCGGGCGGACCTTCCTGGCCTCGAGGTTGTCCCACTCCATGTCCCGGAAGAAGGCGTGCGAGCGGATGGCCGCCTCGCCGGACAGGGAGGCCGTGCCGCCCGAGCACCCGAGGCGCCGGGCTGGGTTCTTCGTCATGAAACCTGGAAACCAAAATCACAATAGTATCTAGACATCGCGCCATTTTCTCAGTACAACTTGAATTGATTGAAAACTGAAAAAATCACAACTGCATCAGTCATCACAAATTTTAAAAATGTTAAAGTCAAAAAATTGTACCTGGGTAACTTAGCTAGTTCTACATTTCATTTTTTTTTTATTCACCTTTGAGAATTGAGACAGCCTCCTTGGACAGCCAGACAGGGTACAGAACGTCATCGTGCAGAATGGATTCGAAGAGGTCGTCTTCATTGTCGGCCTCAAATGGCGGCTGGCCGGCCATCATCTCGTACATCAGGACGCCCAGCGCCCACCAGTCCACCGACGGCCCGTACTCCAACTCTTGAAGAATCTACGTAATGTAAGAAGGAAGACGCTTACTAAGGTTATATAATGATAAGGTTGTTGCGGTACACCATCTCATCAGAGAATACCGTACATGATTTATTTATTTATTTTATTGTTTTTACGCCCATAGGGCTTTTACAGACATTTTAAAATTATTACACAGTAGGTAGCTATTCATTACCGCCACAGATGGCATCCAGACACTGTTCCCTAAAATGCACTAGATTTGTGTTGAAAACGTCAATATTGTTAGTATACTTGTTAGCCAGTGCGTGCATTCTTCGTATAGGTGAGTTTGCACTGTAATTGGTCGATGATTGGCTACAGTAAAATAGTGCATTACTACGGGTAACTCGACCAGGCACTCGTATACTAATTAAATTTGTTAGATGATGTTCTTAAACAGGTATAATATAATTGCAAAATAAATGTGGTTTACCTCCGGTGCGATGTAATCGGGAGTACCACAAAATGTGGTGGTTGTGATGCCATCTGGAAAGTAAGAGATATAAATATATCAGAAATGATCTATAATTACAATTTACAATGAAACAAGAGGCTGGACTGTTATAGCCTCTTGATGTTGAATAACAACGCCGATTTGTATTTAGAAAACTGTATTTTTAAACTGGTACAAGACTAAATGTTACAACTCGATGCAAAATGGTTGGCTGGCTGGCCAGGGCGTCACCTCAGTAGAGCTGACAGGGCCTGTTCACTGCTCTATGAGTTCTTGGGAAATAGAAAAAGGTAATGTTACCCATGATTCCCTCCTTGCACATCCCGAAGTCAGCGAGCTTGCAGTGCCCCTCATTGTCCAGGAGAATGTTGTCCAGCTTCAGGTCTCGGTATATGACTCCGTGTTTGTGTAGGAACTGTAAGGCTAATGTTACTTCGGCCGCGTAAAATCTGCAACAATGGGCCTCGTTTAGTCAAACAAGGCAGGTGAGAAAGTCAACATAAACCATTCGGCTGAGATAGCTCACGAACCAGCATCTTAGGTTAAACGTGGTGTAACAAAACTCGATGTACAAGCGGGAAACCAGTGAATCTTTGGAGTCAATTCTGTAGAGTAAATATTTTAGATTTGACCCATAGTTTTCGGGAAATTTGAGTAGGAAATAGATTTTTTCTTTCCATAAATTTTTATTTTTTATAGAATTATATCCTTTATGAGAATTTTTATTAGAGCAGAGTGCAAGGCTGAGATAAGCATTATCAACAAAAATAAGAAAGGGCTCTTACGATGGTTTGGTCATGTGGAGCGAATGAGTGATGATGAAAGAACGGCTAAAAGAAGTTTAAATGCAAGTGTGCCTGGGTGTAGAAGCCGCGGAAGGCCGAGAAAGACATGGCATGACCAAACACGTCAAGTACTTGAAAGTGGTCATGTGAAAAGTCGGAATAATCGGCGTATGTGCATGAGAAGATGTATGAATGTAGAGGAAGCAAAGGAAGTCTGTCAGGACAGAGTGGTATGGCGTTCTATCCTCTCTGCCTACCCCTATGGGGAAATGGCGTGATGGTTAGTTAGTTAGTTTAGATTAAAAAGTCATATTACACATTCGACCCCAAATATGATGTAGATTCACCAGTTTTCGGGTTGTACTACGAGTTTTGTTACTCCATGTATAATTTTCGTTTAGTTTCGTTCGATAATTTATCTGTAGAAAGGTCTTGTAGAGCGAATGAACGATGAAGGAGCGGTTTAAATAATCTATGATGCGTGTGTACCTAGGTGTAGAAGTCGGGGAAGATGTTTCATCTTCTCTGCCTATCTTTGGGGGAAATGGCGTGATGGTTAGTCAAAATTAGCAATTCTATAGCAATCTGAGTCTTGTTCCTTTCATTTTCATGCCCAGTCAGAGGTTACCATTCTGTCACATCATTGTTTCCTCGATCTCAAAAAAATTGTATTCGCAATAAAATTGGCAAGCACCCTTACCTGGCTCTGGGCTCGTCGAACTTCCGGGCCCTCTGTATCTGGAACATGAGGTCACCGCCGTTGACGTACTCCATGACGAAGAACAGGCGGTCGCGGGTCTGGAAGCACGAGTGCAGCGCCGTGAGGAAGGGGTGGCGCGCGGCCAGCGCCAGGATGCGCTTCTCCGTCATGGTGCAGTCCACGTCGTCGTCCTGGATTATCACGTCCTTCTTCAGCACCTTCACCGCATACACCTGGACACAACGCGTCAATGTAATGAATTGTATTGAATTAGAATAGAAAAGAAATTACCTAATTCGACTCGTTTAAGCAATTTAACATCTATCCCAATTGAATCGTATTACGGCATAGTGTACTAAGCCACTTTTCATTTTTTTAGAGATAGAGCTAAAGAAGGAACTATGTTGCCTAACCAATCATAGAAAGTTATTTGTGAATGAACAGGTGACATAGTTCTCTCCAAATAACCTAGATTATTATTTTAAGTCTTTCATTCAAGCCCTAACACTGATTAAAATGTAATTAATACATTAGATTTGAATTTAAAAATAGTTTTTTGTGCCTCCCGGAAAAAGTAGTTTTTGCAGGTTGCTGGTTATATGTATAATTATTAGAAAGTTTTTCGCAATTTGCAATTTATTTCTAACCAATATTTTACGTAAATATGAACAAACCTCGTCAGTATTTTTCTTTTCCGCGAGCATAACCTTCCCGAATGATCCTTTCCCCAGCACCTTGATGAAATGGAAATCATCCAGTCCGACTTTGTTGGTTCGACCTGATTCACTCCGATCTAGGGGAAGAGTCTCCGCCACCTAGTGAATATTTTTTTATTAAAATACTTTAGTTCACATATGGTACGATGAATACTCATCGTCATCATCATTCCATATCCGCTCCCTGAGTAGGGCATATGGATTCCACAAACTGCCTCCAAGCCAAGAGACTGGCCGCCAGTTCCCGTGCATCCTCCCAAGTCAAAAACACGTTGTTTCCATCTCTTTCCTGTGTTGAGATATTAAAAATTTCAAAAAAACAGTACTGAAATAATATCACAATTTTGCAAAAGTAGATTTTTTTGAGTAAGTGCAGTTTAGATGGTGCGATATGTCAAGTAAGGTCTATGAATAAAACTACATTTTGAAACAATATTTCTGATGAAAAATGTTAAGTTATTACATTTATATATCAATATCTTGAATATCGTTGAAATAAAGTGAAATACTTGTAAATATTTATTTTAAAGTAGAGTTAGGTTATTGGTGTACCTTTATCATCTTTTTTATCATCTTTAGCGTCCTGATCTGCCGAGGCGGCTTCTCCATATATCACCAACTCCTTGATTCAAATACTGAAATAATATTAAACAAAAGGACATTACAATATAAACATATTGAAATCATATTGACTACAGTATTTCCAAGCTTTTATTTTACTTTTGACAGCTCGATTATGTATCGATTAGGGATGTCCTAATGCGTTACCGAATCGATTTCTCATAAAAATCGACTTTATATATGAAGAAGTTTTAATCAATTTAACACATTTATATTTTATTTTTGCTCAACATTTTGTAGTTTATAAACATACCCAGATGTTTAAAGCAGAGTTTATATTACGAAAGCGCTGCCGTAAAACTTTTTTTTTTAACAGTCTTTATTCAATAAAAAATATTACAAAAAATACATAATTTCTTTACAAAAGAAACTTTAAATACAGTCCCGATAAACTACTTAATTGGAGTTTGTCATCGGGTGCAGGAGCTACAGAAAACCCAAATATGCATAGGACTATTTTATTGTCGTAATGTAAATTGATAAATTTTGTGTCGCGACAAACAAAGAAAAAAAAACAAATAGGTTTTAATTTAAATCACATTTTATATATTTTTTCATGGAAAAAATCAACTTGAATAATCCTCGTTGCATAATTAGGATCAATAAACATCGATATCGATAAATATCGGAGCTAAAGAACATGTCGCTTCACTATTGTAAAGAAAAAAACATGAAGTATTGCTTTTTTCGGTCTATGGTTGCCTGTTAATAATTACAGAACTTTATAGGCGCCCATCTGTCAAAAGTAAACGCTTGGAAATACTGTAGGTGTATCCACTGACTGAGATTGCGAGTTCTCAGGTGCTGGAGATAAAATTAACAATGTCATTTCTAATCTACATATCAATGCCCAAAAACGGGTATATTTTTCAATTAACATTCGACAACGTTAGTATTAAAGTATAGTAGTTTTAATCTGGAACGGGTTAAGTTCGCAATCCTTTTTCTTAAGTGGGTGACAACAGACCGGAAATCCATAGAAAGATAAGTCTGCGGATCTGGACAGTTCTGGCCTTCTTGTTTAAAGACTTCTGATGGTATCTTATGAAGACAATTTCAGAAATACATTTGTAATAATTTACCCTTAGATCGCCGTGGTGTTTGTTTGTCCGGAGATATTCCCATGGCGCTAAGTATCTCCGCCATCTGCTTGGTGTTAATTCCACAATTATTGGCAACATTCTTCTGACATCTCTTGTGCACGTTCATAGAACAAACTGCAACAGTTTACAATCATGAGGTACGGCTACACTTATAGACATGGTACTGTAAATATATATGATGAAGGTTACCTTCACATTGCAGGCCTTGTTTTATGAGGCCATAGAGTAAACTGCCGCAGTGGTCGCAGAAAGTGAACCGTTTGTACGAGTGAACAACAAATCGGTGGGGAATATTCACATTGAAACGCTGCCCGGCCGATATTTGTGACGACTGGAACATAAAATTTTTACTTTTATTCAACCATCAATTTTTAGCTGTAAATCTAGAGTACTAAAAAACTAAGAAAGTAATGTTTGGTCACACGATTCAAAGTGGGTTCCATAAATCTGCTACAACACTAAAGAAAAAAATATACAATATTTCACAGTACTCATAATGTTTTCAATTTAATAATACAGGGATTTACCATTAGACTAACCTCGTCTTTCATCCCTGGACATTTGGTGACGACAGACGCGTGACATCTCTTGTGGACAACGCAGGTGCATACTGCGCACACAAAGGGAAACAATTAGATTTCTGGTCATGTAATTTGCGTAGAAATATTACTACTTTACATTATAACTACTTCCTCCCATAAAGCAAAAATGCAAACCCGTTACGTGCAAAACCCCAGAATTAGCACTACATGCAGATTACCCAATAAAGATGTTAAAAGTTTCAATATGTTTTTATGTTTATGAAAATATAAAATATAAAAATTTGGTTTAATAGGCTCATTAATCACTTAAAATATTATTTTAAAACTATGCAGTTGATACAAATAGCATATTTAAAAATATATAAATTAGGGTTGCTGTAGAAATTGAAGCTTAGATTTTTTTAAATACGTTGGTATCTAGTAAATATTTATATATTATATGTATAATAAACTACTGATTTTATCAATATATTAAATGGTAAAGTTAAATAAATTACTTTTACATGCATTCAATACTTCTTGTACGATTCTGTAGTCATGAGTTTACGGATACGATTAAATAAAATATATTATGTAATGTTACTTCATCTGAACCCCTTCATTTTATATATAAGGTATTTTGTTAAAATTTAAACCTATAGTCTATGAATAATATAGCTTGATTAAAATGACAGTTCGTCATGTTAGTATTGTATGAATCAAGTATTGTAAAGCTTGTATGGGACTTGGTTCAAACAAATACTACATTTATAACGCCTAACGAATGATTTACATTAATAAACCAAAAACTCTTTGTTTCTGGCATGTTAATATGTTTTTAATAGAGCGCTACACATATTTATAAACTAACATATTATATAAAATCAGATCTAAAACCATTTAAAACTAAAATAATTCATACAGTTTGTTTAATAGGATATCGCTTTAAAGTTATATATTATAGTAAAATTCCAATTTTAAAGGCTTTTTGGACCATAGAATCGACAAGTCAGCTGCATATATTGAGATAAAGTAAAAAGGTAATTTCATTCTCAAGATTTAAGTAGTTTTAGTCACAGGGAATAGATACGAGACACCAATTTCCAGAGTTCTTCTTGGCCATTTTGCTATGTTTTAAGATATTCACAAAAAAAGCGCAAAGACTTATTTTTCAGTCATTAGGTATATTGACTGTAAAAGGCCAGTTTTTTTTTTTTTCTGTAGAAGACTAAAGTGTTTATTCAATTGGTAAAAATAAAACAACAAAAAAAAAAAACACATAAATTATAGGCGTTTATTAATCAGTACAAATGTGTTACATATTGTAACTTTTCAAAATATTTAATGTCTATGTGAAGTTCGTATGTGCAATCTAATTATTAAATTGACTACAGACATGAGTATAGTGATGGAATTATTTGATTTAGCGTTAAGTTCAGATAATTTTTCATAAAAACTGGACAAGACAAACGTTGGAAATGGACGACCCGTAATGTTAGCGAAATATTTTATGGGAGTTACATACCTTGGCACTGATAACCTTGCTTGCCCAATCCCCTGAAACCAGAAAGAATAAAAGCCCCGGGTCATTTGCTGTCACTCTACCCTCCCCCCCCCTCATGCCAGGGGAAGGTCGACCAATGAGCAGCGACATCATTTTATTTTCATTTTACTTTCAATAGGATTATAGCTATACGAAATCAAATAGCTGTTTAGCAAAGAATCTGATTTAAGACTCTATGCTATGAAATCTGTGCAATCTTATTATATCTCCACATTTTTCAATTTGTAAGTACAATAAAGCCTAAGCGACTTGTGCTTGAAAGTAGGAATCAGGTCATGGCGGAGTGGGGGTTCGAGCCGGAGATCTCTGGACTCAAGAGACCGCGATGCACCAAATGGGACACCACCCACTTCACTTATATTAATACACTGAAAAGTGTGAGAGACCGCGATGCTACCAATGGGACACCACCCACTTCACTTATATTAATACACTGAAAAGTGTGACTTTTAGCTTGGTTCTTGCTTAAAAAAACAGAAATATTGAATGACCAAATTAAAAGGCTATTACTGCTATTAATGCTACATATAATAATGATAATAATTATTAATATTGGATACAAGCAGGCAGCTTTAGCTGGTGTATCTAGTGCTATAGTAATAGTATAGTAATAACAGAGTGATTCTTGATTCCATCCTGTTCTGTATGCTTCCTATTCTGCCGCTCAATGACTAAAAAAATGCTAGGTGAAAAAAATAAAATTTTGTCTACGCTGTTTCTAGAAGAAGCTTGAAACAAATTTTTGTTGGACCTAGATAACAGTTCATTAAGTCCAACAAAATAAGTTGCAAGGCATTATAGGGGCACAATTTTTCACATTTTTTTGTTAGTGGACAAAATTATGATTTTTTCACACTCAACGATAATTTAGTCATCGGACGGCAATATTTTGCAACAAATTTTTATTGCTAAGCAAAGCTAGTACTTGAAAATATAAATTGAATGGTACTGACAAAATGCAGTACTAAAGAAATCTACGTTATTCGGTTCATTCCACAAGAATTCCAAAGTAAATTTCCCATTGGCCGACCTTTATTAGTAATTTTATTCACTAAATATATAAATTTGTTAAAACACAGTAAATATTTTTAACCCATAATAATTTTAAAAAATTGAAATCCAAATGAAACATGAATGTTAAATACATGGATGAACAAACCAGTAATAATAGTAATGAGTTTCGTGTTTTATAAAATTGCTCTAAAATATTGTGTTAACCAAAAAAGCGAAAAAAAATGTTAGAAATAAAACCACACAAAACAAAATAAACATAATCGCATTTCGGTGAAAAAAACATGCTATGAGTGCTGTGGTGTATGTTTATTATAATATTAAATAAAATAAAATAATTCTCGCCAGCATTAAATCATGTGGCGGCACCTACAGTCTAGATTTTAGCAGATAGTGAGAGATATACTAAGGACTATTCACAAATTCAACTAAAATTTAGGCTATTTAAACAATAAATTGGTTCAAAAATGTGATTTAAAAAAAAACTAGCTAACTAACTAACTAACCATCACGCCGTTTCTCCGAAGGGGTAGGCAGAGAGGATAGAACGCCACACCACTCTGTCCTGGCACACTTCTCTTGCTTCCTCCACATTCTTACATCTTCTCATGCACGCACGTTGATTATTCCGACTTCTTACATGCCCACTCACTTTCAAGCACTTGTTTTAGTTGATAATGCCATGTCTTTCTCGGCCTTCCTCGATTTCTACATCCAGGCACAGTCGCATCATATATTTTTTTAGCCGTTCTTTCATCATCCATTCGCTCTACATGACCGAACCATCGTAAAAGACCTTTCTTAATTTTGTCGATAATGCTTATCTCAGCCTTGCACTCTGCTCTAATTTCGACATTTGTACGCCTATCATACATAGTCTTACCACACCTTCGCCTGAGAGATCGCATTACAACTGCATTCAATCTACTTTCATCCTTCTTTTTCCATATAAGAAAAAACTTTAAATGACTATACTTTTACTTGACTATAATTAGTTATAATAACAGCCCCCTTATAAATCGGAATTCATTCAAAATTTTCACGCACATGCCAGTACACACATCCAAATGTAAAGAAAGATAACTTTTACAGTGGAATCAAATAAAAATGAACATTATTCTGATGTACAACTTTATATTTGTGTTTGAGTAGTAAATAAGTGAATACGTTATGCGGTAGATGTGCTCACCAAATGAACTCCCTGCAGTGCGAGCAGAAGGTGGGCTGGCGCAGGAAGGTGGCCATGAACTTGTGCCCGTTGACCTGGTGCACGCGGCGCCGCATGGCCCCGCGCCGCCTGTTGAAGCCGGCGCGCTCCTTGAACTCACGGCCCGCGCCCGCCGCGCCGCCGCCGCCGCCCGCGCCGCCCGCCGGCGCCGCGCCCCCCGCCCCGCCCGACCCCACCGACGCTGAGCTCACGCTGGACGCTTGGGACGTCTCCGCTGGAATACACATACACATCACGAGTTATAGACAAGTGTCGACCAGATTTATTTATTTTTCAGATAGTACACATTTATAATTTGAACCAAGGGAAAATTTAATTTAACTTTAAAATTGAGTTCCAACTTAAAAAATACATACTTAATTGGGTTCTTTCCGATTTTTTATTTTTTATTTTAAAAAAATGATTGAAAAATTACAATATCAAGGGAATTTTTTTTTTTTTTTTATGATGTCATGAATTTTTTAGCGCGGTTTGAAATAGCGCTTTTTCAAATCGCTGTTAAAAACGCATGCGGTGTGACGTCACAGCAATATAGGCGCTCACTACGAAATGAATTTCACGCCTTCCACGGTAGACGGGTATGACGTCATTAGCCAATAACGGGCGTTAAAAGTCACTAGTAATTTCGTGTTTTTAAAACATAAATTTATGAAAACAACATTTTTGATCATTGTTTTATATCGTTGGAATTGTAAAAATATAGTTTAAATATTTATAATGTTTTCAAGGATATTCATGCTATCGGGAAGAACCCTATTATACACTGTGTAACAAAACTCGATGTACAATCAAGAAACCAGTGAATCTACATCATACTTGGAGTCGATTTTGTAGAATTTTTATATTTCATTTCACCCACAGTTTTAGAGAGAGAATATTTATTAAGTAGGATTTTTTTTGGATAAACTTTTGCAAATTGTTATCAAATATCATTTGTTTAGTCAAATTAATACAATTTATAAAGGAAACAATATAAAAATTGGATTTTGGTAAGAATTCACGCAATTTTACTTAATCTGCGGTACTTATGAAAGCTTTTACGAGGGTAAAAAAATGATTTTTAAAATCTAGATTAAAAAGTAATATTACACATTAGACTCCAAATATGATGTAGATTCCCCAGTTTTCAGGTTGTACTACGAGTTTTGTTACATATTGAGTAAATAAACTAGAATACGTTAAGACATTTTGAAAAAATCCATGGACAGACCTTTGCAATAACGGACTATTCAAATAGAATTCAAAGAAAATGGATTCATCTGTGTAAGTCTTTATACTAATGTGCTAAGGCAATTGGCTGCAAGTTGAGATGCGACCATTTGGTCCAACAGAATTAAACTTATTTGGATAATGCGTACAAGCCAACATTTTTCTCTTTTTGGTTTGCTTGTGTGTTACGTCAATTTATACAAATGTGTTGTTAGGCCAAATAGCCGCAACTTAACTTGTGGCGAGTTGCTTTTGCACACTAGTGTAATAATTGACACATGCAAAGAATAAAATGATTCAATCGCAAAACATTGATTATATAATGTATATTTAAAATAGTAAAAACTTACCTTGGGAATTCCATTTTAGATCTATGCGTACGTGTAATCTACCCTGTGGCTCTAAATCAACCTGGAATAAAATAATAACACTTTTAATAACCGTCCTGTCCGCCATTTTTGATTAATTTGATTTAAGAATAAGATTTATTACTTCATTTCGCAATGGCATGTAACTGATTTTCGGTTTTCGTGCGAATACATTTTCGCGTTTGAGATAGTTCATTGTTACAGTCGCCGGAATAAACATTGTACTATTTTTTCTAAGATGGTTGAAATCATAATTCAATTACTTGACCAAACAACATTTAGACTTCAGTAAGAACATACGTGGTGCTGATACCAGGTCGCAATTATCTCTCTAAGAAAATACAACTAATCCCTAATTACACACAAGTAAGAAAGGGCAGGGATAGACACGACGTGGTGACTATTCAAGGAAAAATATAAGGTATTTCTATTTTTAATCTCTTACCCACTACGACATAATAAATGTACGCGACATGACATGACATGGTGTATACGTATTATCCAAGAATCAAGGGTTAAACTGTAAAAACAAGACAAGACTCTAGACTCAAAGACCTCTATGCTAGAACTCCACCCTTTCATCAATTGTGTTACTAGTTATTACATTTTCTCAATTTTTTACTCTAGATTTGCTAATGGAGCATTTATTCTCCAGTTATCCATGTAGCATTTTTAATAACTATATAGTTATAATTATAAGTTCCGGTTTGGGGAAAGTTTTCGCGGGTATATCGTCTAAACTCTGTGTTTTGTCATTCAAGTGTAGAATCGGGTTAGCGTACAAAATTTACACATTTTATGGTAAATGTTACGAGATTTCGCGGACTCGTATTGGCGTTGAATAATAGACGTAACTTTTACAACTCGTATGGCGGCCCGACACTTTGTGCGCATAGTGCAATGTCGTTCCTATTTAACAGTACACAAAGTGTAGACAATGCGTCTACACTTTTGATAAGAATAAAAATTCATAATTTTAAACTTTTGAACACTCCACTCTGTCTAGCGTTTCGTTGGCTAAATTGAATAAGGATTTGGACACACTCAAACATATTTGTTTTTTATTTATTCTTATCAGAATTTTTTTTTGTTTTTGATTCTGTAATAGGTCAGAAAAAAAAGTCTTTTAAAGAACTAAACATGTGAATTGGATCATGTGTACATTTTAAACCGAAGAAGTTTGTACATATTTTGTGGTTAAGAGAGCTTAATTTCCACAATGTGAAATAATAATATTGTATTTTGTAAATTTTCAATAAAGATTTCTTTAAACAAAAATGCGCTTGCAACATTGTTGTTTGTCGACCAAACTGTACATAAAGAACTCAACATGAATTATTTACTTATTATAATAATTGCTATTTAATTACATGTAAATAATATTATCTTTATGTTTATTCATTCTTATCGGCACTCTGGATAAATTAATCAATTAACAATTATGAAAGCTTTATCAACATTGATCAGATTATGCAGCAGATATATTGATGAAGAAAAAAAAATTGAAATAATATTAACTTATTTTAAAAGTGAAAACAAATTTAGTATCCCTGCTAAAAATGGATGCTGTTGAAGCCAAACAGAGATAAGGAGCAGAGATAAGAGAATTGGTATAATTCATCACTGTTGAGTTATTTTATCTCTTGCCCAGTTCAGTTACAGATATGTACATGACAACTGTTCATTATTTTGTTTTAAAACATTCTAAAACTTAAGTATGTGGAAGGATTTATTATTTCAAAAGTAATTACCACTGACACTGCGAAAAATATTAGTGTAAAAATGTTTCATATATAGTTAAGTGAAAGCTGTTAAAAATATCAAAATGAAGGTATGAGAAATAATATACAAAAATAATGTTCAAAAATAAGGTAGGTAATATATATTACGAGCAAATAATTTATAATTTAACCCAACTGATGTTATTTCACTTTTTATTGTTGTTGAAATAGAACAGAGAAAAAATAAACCACTGTGGATGACCAGATGTTATATTTATGTATTTACTATTTACCCAAAAATCTGCGGCCTCTTTATCCCTATTCACAAGATCTTCAAATGGAATGTTGCAGTTGGCAACGAAATCGTCTGGCGGGATGGCTGCATCATGGAACACTGTGAGACCCAAACTGAAACCAATATCATGGTTAGATACAAATAAGAAAGAATAACATGTTAGAAAAATATTGTTGCTTGCATTCTACATTCTCATTTTAAATAACAAACAAATATGGCGGCACGGTATCTTAGCCAATCAATCGTCAATCTTATTTCATAATATATTCTTTAGCTATGTATCAGAGCAACACAAAGATCAGAAAAAAGGCAGACTCCTACTCTAATGATAAAGATCTACTTTTAAACAAAAGTAAGGAGTTGGATATGTAAATTTTTGACTGACCTCAAAGCACAGTTTCAAATAAAACTCGTATTCTTTGAGATATTTTTAATCTGAGCCGATCAATATACAGATCTGTGTATTGCCAAGAATTCAATGACACAGATATTTTTTTAATTACCTGCTACTAAAAGCAACCATATCATATAGGCTCATTACCGCCGATAAATTGTTAACAATTTCACAAAAAAAAACATGTATAGATGCCTTATCTAGCTGAGCTGATGATTAATTATTGTTTTATAAATGACAAATGTACCTAGTCAACATTTTCCTATATATTTCTGTATTATACATACATTTCTACACACATACGAGTATTGCTTATTAATATTCTATACGTATATTGTATATTGCTTACTTTAATCACTTTATTTTTATGTATTTCGATTTCTGTGCACCTTACTTATTAATTTCTATTTATATTGTAATTTTTTATTTATTTTAAAGCCTTATGGGTGTGAAACTAAATAAATAAATAGTATATAACAGGCGTTTTACTTTAAACGCTATATATTTAGATTATTGGGGAGATTATGTATAATATTATGTAAATGACAAAGTTTTTAAAATACATCTAGGTAATTCGATAAAATTTTGCCTCTTGCAATTGTGTATGTACCTATACAATAAACGTACTAAACTTTCTCGATTGTGCGAGTGCTGCAGAAATTACTATGAAATTCACGTTTTTTTTACTCTTTGATCTATTTTAATTTTGTACAATTTTTGTTAAATGGCTCCTGCCAAAATCACTCTCTATATACATATAATACGGCATTGAAAGTAGAACATCATGTATAGATAAATTTGCTTTAAAATTAAATTAAAAAGGATGAAAATAATATTTCAGGACTGAAATAATATTGTGAAACCTTTTCAGGATTCTACCACTCTATAGATAGGTAGGTAGGTATACATAGAACTGTCAAAATTATCACAAAAAAACTTGATACCATTTAAATTGTTTTGTTTATGTTTTACCAACAATACTAAATTTACATAAAAATTTTACTGGGCACTTATTTACATACACTATAGCTGATTAGTGGGTGTAGTAAATACAAATAACTATTTCGTTTTCACGGAATGATTTTCTAATAACCTAAATGAAACATCGTGTTAGACAAGAAATTGGCCATACCTTGTTACATTGTGGACGTCGTGAACGAAATATTCATTCCAAACAGGGTCAAATGTTTTAGGCTTAGTTGATGATCTGTCCAGATGATGGTCATCGGCATCAATAGAAACATACGGATCTATTGGTTGGTCATCTAAAACAAGAAATAGGTATAAATAACATCAAAGACTGGCCCGATTCACATATTTTGATTGATGTATATTTACAAAATACAATGCTAAATATGTCTAGACGAAATAATATGTCCACGGATGTTCTTGAAATAATACTGAACACGTCAATCTAGGCGTAACTGGGAGCAGTTAGCACCTTAACCACCAATATAAAACAATCGAAATAAGTGGTTTAATATGAAATATTCGCTACCTGGCTTGCCAAATGTCATGTTGTGCCGTTTTTGAAAATCCGTCGGCCGTAGGCCAGTGGCTTCGCACACTTTAACACGAACTGTGCCGCTGAACATTATTTGATCAACCTTACACTACTTTTGTACTAAAATTAACACCCTACACGGTCACTTAGTGCCGGTTCCCGGGCCCAAAATCATTGGGAAAATATAAAAAAAACGAATATAAATTAAATCGACTCCATGACAGCCATGAAGATCGGCCACGGGCTTTAATAGATTCCACTGATTCGCGACAGAATCCATACGACCTACAAAATCTATTTATATTTCCACTCAACCAATGAGCTAGGTGGAAAATGGAAAATGGGATCTACCGAGAAGGAAAATTTGTATGGGAAAATTGGGATACATTTCCATAATGTTACACTAACACGTATTTTTAGGGAAAACTTGTCAAAAATAATTTAAAGAGATAAATACTGATGTTTTGGTTTGATTGAAACTAATGTTTCCATGATGAGTGCCATATTCCGCTGAGTGCTGAACCAAAAATAATAATAAATATCTCCTGCAATGGACAAACATGATAGGCTGGCTGAAAATACAATCACAAAATGCATTGTAGCAGATGAAGTGATGAAGCAGCGGTTGGTGGGTGCCATTTCCGAGGGCTGATATCACATTCCTGAGAGCCAGGAGTCCCTGATTTATCTTCACCCCCTCCTTGAACCTGTTACCAGTGGTTTTGATCTTTGGGCTTTGGTCATACGAAAAGTTTGTATAAAGTAAGATTGATTTTTTTTTTCGACGAAATCAAAATTGGGAGCAAAGAAACTCTTATTTTTGTTCTTCATTTCCATATTTTTTTCTTCCACATACTTGCAACCTTGACAATAAGACAAAATGTTTAAAAAAAAATGTAAGCTTGAAAATGTTTTTTTTTTCATATTGAAATTTCAACTTCGTCTTATTGTCAAGTATATAGAAAAAAATATGGAAATAAAGAACATAAATAAACTCGTTAGTATACAAAATACTTCACTGCTACCAATTCTGAACACATCGATAAAAAAAAAATCCAATACTAATTTCTCCATACGCATTTTTCGTAAGTATTTATTTTTACCATGTTAGAGTCAATATAACAAACAATAATTTAACATAAAAAATAGTATTGTTACAAAATTAATTAATTTTCTCTCGTACGCAATTTTTAAAAATCAAAATAATTACTTGTGTTCCTAAATCCACTATTTTCTTGTCTTTGCTTAGTTGCTTTCTATTTGTCTTTGCTCAGTTGCTCAGCTGTCAAAATTTGATTGTTTTGTTTCTGTATTTAGTGAAGCGAGGCGGGCAAAAAGCTGGTTAAAAATAATAAAAGTGGAATTATGTTGGGAACGACTTTAACATAATATCAACACCAACAATATGGGGTTTTGGACTGTCCTAAAAAAAATGAGACAGAAGGAAAAAGAAATGAGAATTTTTAATGCTGTATCCTTTCTTAATTATGTGCACACATGTTTTAAAAACGCACCCTGTCACATCTGAATGTATTTATTTAAGCGTATTGTCAAGAGAATGATTGAAGTAATCGCTCAAAAGTGGTCCGTTTTAATTTCACATCGACCTTTTTTTTAAAATAAAGGCGTTAGCAATTCACATTGCTCATAGATTGGGCCAACTCTGCAGCTATCTCTTTAGAAAGAATAAGCCCCTCTGCCAAAATGAAGAACTAATAATATGTTATACAGCTAATTCTATTGATTGCAACGCTAATTATTTTGTGGAGCTGTAATGTCCATAAACCCATTAACACCACTCACCGTACCCAATTTTGTCCGCTACGTGGTATAGTGGTAGCTCATTTGGCTACCGTGCATGGGTTCGATTCCCGATGGGGTTGATATAATGCTAAAAAGCGTAAAATAGAATATAGTATGTAATGTAATAAATAATAATATACCATATAGTGTGCGAATTGTTTTTGGCTATTTGTTTACCGTAATCATTTTTTTTATAAACCCAATGGTGCATAGTGCACTGCATCGGTACACCGAGTGCAGTGTATCTTGATCTTTTATTACATGAAGGTAAGATGATCAGTCGTTCGCTTCGTTACCAGTCCAAGCACATGAAAAATTAATACGAATATTACAATGTAAATAAATATTTGTGTTGTAAATAATATGTTGACCCCCTACGGGAATCGAACTCGCGACCTCATGCTCGGTAGACAAATGGGCTACCACTGTGCTACGAGGCGGACCGAATAAATTTTTTTTAATTAAGAAAAATGCTGTCGGGGAGTTTAATTAAAACCTTTATTGGTCGTATTTATATAAAAAAAAAAAAAATCCTTATTTGTTTACGTCAATAATAACAAACATTAAAAGTTTTGTTTCGTTTGTGTCGGGGACCTACATTTTATTCTGAAAATAACTTTTATTGTAATATTTTGTTCGTCCTGTACAAAAAAAAAAATTTTATTTCGCTGTACACTGTATGGGTCATTTATTTATGTACCTAATACATGGATTCTGTTTATACCGTTATCAAATTTTATTTCGCTGTACCTGTATGCGGATAATTTATTTATGTACTTACCTAATACACGGAGCCTTTTATAACGTCATCAAATTTTATTTCGCTGTATACTGTAATTTTTCATTAATTTTATAATAACCTACTGCATAAATTTCATAAGCTATTGATAGGTAGGGTTTTATTACGATAATTAAAATAAATGGTATTTAAATTGTTATTACTACGATTTTATTAAATAACGTAAAATTATATAACAATTTTTGTCATCTTTATATTTCAAAAATCATCAGCCTTTTCCGTGTCCCCGATTCCCCATTTCGACTCTTTTTCTAAATCTTGTCATAATCTATGGATTTAGCAATAGACTAGTCCTCATACAAATCACGGCAAGAAACTAAGTTACACCCATATTTATTTAATGTGGTTTTTCACATAAGAATATTTCATATGTGACCTTGGGCTGGCGCTGAAGCGTATGAGTGATCATCTTGCTTTTGTGTAACAAATTATCAAGATTCACTGCACTTGGTGTACCAATGCAGTGCCCTATGCACCATTGAGTGCGCATGAGAGAAAGTAGTAGTACCCAATAAGGCACACTTGATTAAGCTCACAAGATAACACAATAATAGTCTTGGTCAGGTGAACTTAGATGTACCTGATTGAACACAGTGGGTTAAAATATATTAATACTAAATCAAGTCAACTATTTTGTTTTTGCTATTAAGAAAGTTTAATTTCCTTGACTTAAATCATTGATCAGCGGTCTGGACAATGCGGGGAAGACGACGATCCTGAAACGCTTCAACGGCGAGGAAATAGACACAATATCCCCGACGCTAGGATTCAACATCAAGACGCTGGAGCACCGCGGCTACAAGCTGAACATCTGGGACGTCGGGGGGCAGAAGTCCCTCCGGTCGTACTGGAGGAACTACTTCGAGTGCACCGACGGGCTGATCTGGGTGGTGGACAGTGCAGACAAGCGGAGGCTGGAGGACTGCCGCAGCGAGCTGCTGGTGCTGCTGAAGGAGGAGCGGCTCGCCAGCGCCACGCTGCTCGTGTTCGCCAACAAGCAGGACCTGCCGGGGGCGCTGTCCGCACAGGAAATAAGAGAGGTAAGAAGAAATTTATGTTAGAAGCACTCACTGTTTAATTTATTCATTATTTTCATTTTATTGAACCACCTCAACAGGCCAGGAGGCCCAATTACAGAGGGGAATAACTACACAAACACCCCTGCTTGAGAATAATCACTTTTTGTTTTTGTGTTCTCTCCGGGAATCGAACACGGAACCTCCGTATCGTGAGTCCAGCGTCTTAGCCATTACGCTACGGAGACTGCCTATATTATAAACTATTTAAATGAAAAACTATGTTTTTAACTACTTTTTTATTAATTAAACTCCAGACAAAGACAAACAGAGACATGTGTTGCCTCGAAACCGGTCGGGATCGTTAATTCATAAAAAAGGAGTTAAAAACAAAGTTTTTAATTTAAATAGTTAAAAGAAGTACGCTTTGTTTGAAACGTTTACGACTTCTGGGCAGGGATCACCAATGTATCTACATTGGATATAAGTCCATACTTTATATCCGTGAAAATCCATAGATTAATTTATTGAGGCTATTAGAAGAAAAGTTAGAAATGTCTGTTTTCACTAAGGTTCATAACCACCTAAGACTAATTTGAATAAGAATGCATGGTAGGGGAATAAATAGATAAATAAATAAATAAATGAATAACCTCAAATAACGATTTCAAAACATTGAGAATGAACAACTTTGTGTTTATTTTGTAGAAATAGAAGAAACGAAACAATAATTAAAAATGATGTGAAACAGCTGTCACTAAATTGCAACTAATAAAATAGTACATGGGGCAGAAGACAATGTTAATCATTTTCAGATGTTTTTCTTTCCTTTTTTAGAGCTAATTTTGGTTTACAGGCCTATTGTCAAATTCCTCATTCTACGGAATATGGATTCTTATTCCCGTATTCAACCATTTTGTTTCAGGCTCTTGATCTCGACTCTATCAAAACCCACCACTGGAATATTCTGTATTGCTCGGCTGTGACGGGACAAAATCTTCTCCAAGGAATCGATTGGCTGCTTGATGATATCGCGGCAAGAATCTTTACCTTAGAATAATTGCAATTTGTGATACTTTAATTACTAAATTGATCAAGTAACGGCTCTCAAGTTAATATGTAAGTAAACTATTGCGACCGCATCGATTGTGCTCCACAATGCTCCTAAATTTTAATATTTTTAAATTCCTTCGTCATCTATAATTTTCATGTGAAAGTTAGATGTCATTTTATAAATGGTTCTATTCTACGCAATTTTTAATTAAATCTCCTTATTCCTAAATCCCCTTCTTTATTCATCAATCAAAGACAATAGAAAAGTCTTTAATAATGACGTTATTAATAAATTAAAAGATTTTGCAATAATTTAATTTGTTTTATCCATAGATCAAAATTACTGTTCAATGTCCTGTGCTTACAATAATGCTTAATAACGTATTATAACAATCAACTTCTTTTGCAATTTGCTTGATTGTTTAGTGAAAAATAATGAACACAAACTTTTGCATATTTTTATTTAGGTATGTACTAAAATAATAAAATTAAAACAGTATTTTTAAGAAATCTAATATATGTATATAATAAAGTTAATAAATTACTAAAAAGTGTATTTTATTTTTGTTAATCACAATATTCCACAGCTGCTCTAGAACTTAATCATTGCCTAGTTAAGGTTTTCTTACACAAGAGATCTTACAAATTATACATACATAAATTCAAATGATAGCAAACAACAAACTATCCTGGTAAATTTAAGCTTGCAACAATCTAACAGTTGTAACATTGTGTAGTTTCAATTTGGACACTTACTATATATATCACAAGATGAATCTGTGGAGTAAAATAGCCAATTTCACTTTTTCTTTTTACCCTTTTTTTCTTTTTTATCCTTCCCTTTGTCCTTTTTGCCCTTTCCCTTTCCACCTTCTTCTTCTTGATTAGTTTGTAACACGAGTCTCGTTTCCGGCCAAAGTTCTTTAGTGTATTCTGCCATGGCTTAAATATAAAACAAATTATTTTAGTATAATATCCTACAAAATCTTTGTTTTCCTATATTTATCAAGACTAACTACCAATTGATTTTCAATTCCAAAAAGTCTATGTGCCGGGGCCCTGATTAAAATAGGAAATTTCATGAATTATCTACTGTGGATAAAAACAAAATACAATTTTCTGTATTTTTATGAAATTAAGTCCTCCCCATGTAAATTTTTTTAAAGTGTGGTGAAGAGATGCAAATTAAATTTTTCTCCAAAAGAAAGAATTATATTTCTAGTGAGATCTTTGCTGTACTGGAATTAAATTTGAGACTAACATCTTTTCTAATTTGTAAATAATCGTAGCCGCCATATCTTGGCGGCTAATATACCGATGGGTTAATATTGTTTCAGTATCGACATTTTGTTTGCAAAACCTTCCCAAAACACACAAGATTATTCCAAATATTCTCAAGATAGAGGAAACCAAATTACATACACAATACTGAAATTAAGATGTTATCACTGAAAATATAGTTTTATGAGAAACCAGGATTAGCGTTTGCTTACCAATCATGTCAATTTTTTTCTTTTTGTTTGCAAAAGGAGCACATACATATGCAAACAAATCATTATCAAGTACGATGCCATCGTTCTTAGCAAATTGTATGAAGTCATCCTGAGTGGGCTTCTTCTTCCTCACCTTGGCGCTTAACCTCAAAACAAACTCTCTGAAAAATATTATTTATGTTTTACATGAAAATAAAATAACCCACAATGTGACTGACACAGCCAAATTTGGACAAACTGTTTGTTTATGAAATAAACAATAACATTACAAAACAGGTCATGACTTATGACACAAAATGTGGGCCAAAGGCCATCATGTTCATTTGTTTTTTTCAGTTTTTGGTTTTTCAAAACAAAGATAGGTTTTGATAGATATTTGATCAGCTTATTATTCCATAATACTTAATCGACTCCCATCAAGTTTTACAGTATAATATTACCCAAAGTCTTTCTTTTTCTTAGTTTCTGCAACATATTTAGCTCTTTTGAACCCGATCTCCCTTGGATCGGGTCCTATAATTACATAATTTCCAAGTATGTTTCCATATTTGACAACAGCATTTTTCCTTGATGAAATCATTTCAAACTCTTTCAGTACCTTAGGATAGTAAGAAAGGATAAATTTAAATAATCATCTATAACAAGGACAACTGCATAAAATATTGTTAAAATCCTCAAGGTTTATGCACACAAATAGAAATGTTTTTGTTTTCAAATCATTTCAATGATTTTAGTGAGATCACAAAGTTTTTCATAATATCTGCACCAACGGTTAAGCAGATTTTTTTTCCATGTTTTTCATGATTATTACTCTTCAAACGAGCTAGCCTACAAATGGGGATGCAAAGTCTATTAAAAATCTTCCGATTCCAACTCTTGTGTTATTAATTTAGTCAGACTGAACATCTTCAATTTACAATTATTTTGGTACCTACTTAGACTCCAGGAATCCAAAATTGCTTCCGACTTAGCAGCCCTACTCATGTCGTTTCCTATTGAAAAGATGACGAGCATTTATGTCTAGTATTTTACATTATAAAATAGTATGTACATAATGTAATTATGTACATTTTTATTTGCACTATATTACAAATATTACCTCAACGAATACCGGAGTTACATTAGTTTGTCCCAAATCTAAGAAATTACACGTAACACGCCTGTTTTGGAAATTTCTCAGTATCCACAAAGCATCTTCAGGGGTTAAATAGTTATTTCCTAATATTACAGATTCCAATTTCTTGGCTCTGAATAGAAAGTAGGATACCCTTATCACCACTTCCCCCTTCATCCTATAACACACCAATTTCATTTTTTAATACAAAAAAACTAGTTTTCTCAAAACAATACGTTGTGGCTAAGCTCTCTTCACCACCCTGAATTAAATACAGATCTCTATGTTTCCAAAATTGATTTTGACTACCTTGTTCACTTCAGTAAACCATTTATAATATAGACAAGTATCTTACATGTTGTTGCTAATATCAAAAAACCTCATAGCTGGTGATTTTATCATTGATACTAGTGGTGTCTCAATCTTCGTATCCAACAGTGAATTCCATGAAATATTCAAGGATTCCATTGGGTTTGATTTCAACGCTTTTAACAATGGAACGATTCCTGCAAAAATATACCCAATGTAAAATTACTCGGAAACCTTTAACCTTACCGTAGAATATCAATTTACCTTTATTTTCCATGAAATTCCATGAAACATCCATTTCAGTAACTGTTTCGTTTTCTTTTAGAGCTTTAGCTAACTCTTGTCCCGCTGGCCATTTCATGTTATTGTGGCTAAAGTTATATCTACAATAATTATCAGACACCATATTTTATAAACATCATCATCATACTATATCTGTTCTTCAAAGGAACTTTTTACCATAGATATTAATACGTTCTGCTACACAGTGTTTGGTGTGATAGCGCACAGGAAAAAATGTATATGGGTAAATATTACTACCGTCTTGTTTATTTTTCACTCACTTTTTGATGCTACTCTCAGTCATGGCTGGTGCCAATATTGCTATTCCTTCATCTCTGAGATCATTGTACGATAAATTGAGTTCTTCAAGTTTAGTTGTGACTTGTATACCTTCCGCTAGTCGCCATACCTTGATTGTTAACAATTGTTCGTCTGTACATGACGAGGAGACTGTCCTAGACGCTGATCATGCGCATACGCCTGATATTTTAACATTGCATTATCTCATCAAAAATCCCATTTCTTTAACACTTCCCTACCGGAGTCTTTTGGTACAAAAAAATTCAGCACGCTCCGGTGATATGTATTTTGTACACCTTAAAAATGTGATTTAAAAATCGAATTCCTAAATACTCCTTTTTTATAGACGATTGTTGAAGTTAAAATGTAACAAGTTTTGTAATGTTAGCTCTGGAAATTATCTGAATTGGTGAATTTATCCCCGATTGTTTGACAAATTATTTATTTCCGTCGCTGCAAATGAATAACTATATATTGAAATACTTTGCAACTCTATTACGGAGAAATATAAAAAATCTGAGGCCTGTATCTATTATATTATTTTACATAGATTTTCTCATCATTGTCGAGTTGTAGTAAGTACATATAAACGGGCCGGGAAAGTTAATTGAAATAAAACATAGGAGTGATTCTGTTGAATGTTCTTACAACCAGTTGAACTAGGGTCGAGAAGGAATATAATTTTGGATAGGTACCGCTTCTGTTAGTATAATATAATTATCTTAATTATTTTAGTAGGTACTACACCAAGTGCAGTGAAACTTGATAATTTATTACACTAATGCAAGATCAGTCTTACGCTTCAGTGCCAGTCCAAGGTATCATATATATGATATTTTTATGTAATTTATTTTTTGGCATTCTCACCTTCAAATCAATTTTATTTCCAAGAAGATTTCGATAAAACTTGGTCACTATAAGATGGTTCATAACCTGACACATATATATATATTTTTGCTGCCCATCGTCGTCAAATTTAGGTTCAATTTCTAGAATGAAAATCATATAATTAAATGACTAGTTACTAAATGTTTATACATTTGATAAGTTGTACATCTAGTATATTGGGTATTTTTTTTCTTCTTCTATTATTATTGTAATAGATTAAAAAAAAATATTCCTCTTAACTAATCATTATTATTATTAAATATAAAAAAATATTCAAACTACAAATATATTATATTAACTGAATATGTACATAAAAAATTATATGACTGACATGTCCCTCTAGGTATACAGAGCCATGTTTTACTGCATTTTAAATATTGCATAGCAGAAATTGATTCAGAGTTTAAAATTTCAGTTCCATGTCGCAAGGATGGTGGATAACTATCTGTTTAAATGCTTTTAATAGACACTACAATTCAAACTTATAGGTTTACAGAGCGTTGTGAAACCTAAATTAAAGTATCAGATTGTGTAAAGACGGATACAGCTTCCATTGGTATTAGAAACTGAAGAAAATAAACTAAAACACACGGTAGAGATGTTTCATGGAGGCAGCCAGGACCCAATGGGTTGTGTGCAGGAGATGATGATGATTTAAATTTCAGTTATGTTATCATGTTATCTGGGCCATGAGGGTTTTAAGTATTCCAGGATTGTTGACTGACACTACCTAAATCATTAGATTTCCTGGGTTACAAAGAGTTTTCAGTATTCTAGGATTGTTGACTGGAATTACCTGGGTCATGAAGGGTTTTACATATTCTAAAATTGTTGACTGGCATTACCTATGTATATCATATTCTATGATTGTTTACTGGCATTACCTGAATCATTAGATTACCTGGGTCATGAAGGGTTTTATATATTCCAGGATCATTGACTGGAGGGTAAAAGTAGTATGGGTGCTTTTTCAAGTCATTGTTTACGTCAGGGATATGTTTGGTGCAAAGTTCACTCAGTATTTGTATGGGGAGGAGTACCCCGACACTGGAGGTCTGTGGTTTTGGTCCTGACAAGTTAGAAACCACTTCTGATTCTATAGACTCCAAACTTATTATTTCTTCTTCTTCCTGCATCTCCTCCTCATTCTCGTCATTTTCATCTGTACAATCAATATCAGACATTTTGACTGCGGTTTTTTATTGAATACTAAGAATTTTCTATTATTTCATTTTTTTTTAAAATCTTTTTATTATTGAATTGACATGTTATGTTGTGACACAAAATTTACCTTGTTTTTGAATTATGAAACATAAAAAAAACATAATTTGCTATAAGTAAGAACTTTATCAAATAAAAGTAGTTTCTACTTATGCTCTTTAAACTGGCTTTTCATTGTTGCTGCACCATACCTGATTTATTATTTTTAAAATTTAATTTTAGACTCAATTATGGGTTTTTAAAATCATAATTGTAGTAACAACCACATTGTGGAATTACAACCCAAAATCTAAATAATTCTTTTTTGTGTTTTATTTCTTTGCCCCAAGATTTTAAAAAGCTTTTGTTGAAGAAATTTAGTAAAGTAAAAAAACTACAAATTATCCCTTCTGCCATTCTTCAAATTATCTCTCATTTTGAAGAATATTTTATATCCCAGGTATTTGAAGCTCTCGACCCTTTCTATGACTTGTTCCGACAAAACCTGGGGGATCTGGGCATCTTGACACGCAATACAATCCATGAGGATTATAAACAGAAAGGGGGCAAGGACATAACCCTGTCGCAGTCCGGTGGTGACCTCAAACCAATCTGAGGTCACATATACGATGCATTCATTTTTATTTCTAGCTACAGATATTAAATAGCAACATTACTAGCAAGTATACTACTGCAGATAAGAAATATATTTTCCAAATCATTTCTTCTATAGAATTGTAACGAGTGTGTTTTGTAAGATAAATTGATTATTAACAAGTCACTGTTCAATATGTATTGTAAATCAAGTGTAATATTACTATTATGGTTTTCAACAGTGATTGCTTGGGATAAATCAGAGTTTAAAGTTGATTCTAAACTTCCTCAACAATGTGGTTTTAAAAGAAATTATAATCCCGAAAACGAATTTGAGCCTTGGGGGTCATGGCCGTGGATGGGAATGCTACAATATCATGCTCTTTCACAAGATGCTGATTCCGACAATCGCTGTAATGTTGTTCTCATTCACCCACAGGTACCGATTTGCGTTTTTACCAAGCTCCGGTAAGAATCTTCGCAACACAAACCTGCGACGCCAGAGAAATCAGTGTCTTATGTTTCGTGTACGTGAGAGACCCTAAGAATTGCCATTTGCTCGGTTCTCCAATGATGTTGCCGAGATTATCTAAAGAAGGAATATCTGTGTGGTATTTGAGAGGTATATTGATTACCAGACATTGGTGGTGCGATAGAGATAAAACTTTCCTCGCATTATTTGATTTAGCTCAACACAGAAAGTGGATTGAATCACATTTCAAATCATCTGTTGAATCCGGGTGTGGACGTAGAATAGTCTCTCATACACCACTTATTACCCAGGGAACAGAAACAACTCGAGGGGATTGGCCCTGGCACGCTGCTATATTTCTCAAGAATAGGTCTAACAAACCTGATACGTATATTTGTGGTGGTTCCTTAATTTCTCCATCGCTCGTACTTACTGCCGCTCATTGTACAGTTATGGGAAACGGATTTAGACCAGCGAATGCATTTTCCGTACTTCTCGGCAAACACAAACTGGATACATTTGAACCAGAATCTCTTAAGATAAATGTAGCCAGTGTTATTGTTCACGAACGGTACAATAGGTCAAACCTACACCATGATATAGCTTTGTTGAAGTTAGCAGATAATGTGACTTATAATGAGTACATTCAGCCCGGTTGTTTGTGGGACACAACTGAAAGTACTTGTAGACAAATTACTGGATTATACCCATGCTGGGCTGATATCAGATATTATTGATATCTCAACAGAGACAGAAAAGCTCTGGA
Source organism: Micrasema minimum (assembly GCA_022494985.1). NCBI lineage: Eukaryota > Metazoa > Arthropoda > Insecta > Trichoptera > Brachycentridae > Micrasema > Micrasema minimum. The sequence goes on along the minus strand of JAGVSP010000073.1, from coordinate 21,576 downwards.
AACGAATGTGGGTCATCTAGCGTTACAGGGCTTATGACCTGTCATTGGCTGGGTTAAGTGGCCACTTGACGTAATTACAACATTCCCCATTCCGCCTGTCATCTGACATCTGACAACCATGTATGACAAATTTTTGAAACTTGTATATACCTTAGGTGTACAGAACAATGCGCTTGCGAGTTGTTATTTCGACAGATTTTCGAATTACTGACATCTATTGAGAATAAGTTAAAGTATTTTTTTGGGCAATCTACATTATTGGTGTAAGTAAGGTTCGAACTGAACTTTATTACCTACTTGTAGACGTCTGAAGATTTTCTCTTCAATTTATTTATACTTTTTTTATTTTAACCAGTAAATATTTTTGAACAACATTTTGAATGAATACAAATACTTGTAGACAAATTACTGGATTATACCCATGCTGGGCTGATATCAGATATTATTGATATCTCAACAGAGACAGAAAAGCTCTGGAAACGAATGTGGGTCATCTAGGCGTTTACAGGGCTTATGACCTGTCATTGGCTGGGTTAAGTGGCCACTTGACGTAATTACAACATTCCCCATTCCGCCTGTCATCTGACATCTGACAACCATGTATGACAAATTTTTGAAACTTGTATATACCTTAGGTGTACAGAACAATGCGCTTGCGAGTTGTTATTTCGACAGATTTTCTGTCTACAAGTATTTGTATTCATTCAAAATGTTGTTCAAAAATATTTACTGGTTAAAATAAAAAAGTATAAAATAAATTGAAGAGAAAATCTTCAGACGTCTACAAGTAGGTAATAAAGTTCAGTTCGAACCTTACTTACACCAATAATGTAGATTGCCCAAAAAAATACTTTAACTTATTCTCAATAGATGTCAGTAATTCGAAATCTGTCGAAATAACAACTCGCAAGCGCATTGTTCTGTACACCTAAGGTATATACAAGTTTCAAAAATTTGTCATACATGGTTGTCAGATGTCAGATGACAGGCGGAATGGGGATGTTGTAATTACGTCAAGTGGCCACTTAACCCAGCCAATGACAGGTCATAAGCCCTGTAAACGCTAGATGACCCACATTCGTTTCCAGAGCTTTTCTGTCTCTGTTGAGATATCAATAATATCTGATATCAGCCCAGCATGGGTATAATCCAGTAATTTGTCTACAAGTATTTGTATTCATTCAAAATGTTGTTCAAAAATATTTACTGGTTAAAATAAAAAAGTATAAATAAATTGAAGAGAAAATCTTCAGACGTCTACAAGTAGGTAATAAAGTTCAGTTCGAACCTTACTTACACCAATAATGTAGATTGCCCCAAAAAAATACTTTAACTTATTCTCAATAGATGTCAGTAATTCGAAAATCTGTCGAAATAACAACTCGCAAGCGCATTGTTCTGTACACCTAAGGTATATACAAGTTTCAAAAATTTGTCATACATGGTTGTCAGATGTCAGATGACAGGCGGAATGGGGAATGTTGTAATTACGTCAAGTGGCCACTTAACCCAGCCAATGACAGGTCATAAGCCCTGTAAACGCCTAGATGACCCACATTCGTTTCCAGAGCTTTTCTGTCTCTGTTGAGATATCAATAACAACTGAAAGTATTAAAAAAGAAAATATTTTTAATCATATGGGAAGAGTGGTTGGTTGGGGGTATACAGAAGAGAATAAAATTTCTAATACCTTGAAAATTGGTAATATTCCTATCACGGATGACCTGATTTGTTATCAGAGTAACGCCAACTTCTACGATAAGTTTCTCCATGAAGATACTTTCTGTGCGGGAAACCCTCGAGGTAATGGAGCGGGTGTATGTAATGGAGACAGTGGTGGAAGTTTTGTTCTTCCTCTAACTCAAGGTGACAACCAGAGAACTTGGTTTATCCGAGGTATTGTTTCAGTTGCAGTTTCCAAGTCGGATACTGCTTTGTGTGACCCCAATTACTACACGGTATATACCGATGTAGCTCGATATATCGACTGGATCAAATCTCACATGACATGAAATGAATTATTAAATTCATTTTTGTATTTTTTTAACAAATGAAGTTGTAAGATTAGGATGGTTCTTATTTAGTTCGCTAAATAAAATCACGAATATCTCCACTTCTTAAATTGTAAATATGTATGTTTCACGGAAGAGTATTTAATTTTTGTATGGAAATAAAGAGGATTATATGTGTTGAGAAATAAAGGGAAATACAATGAAATAATTAAACACAAATATTGATTGTACTTATTTTATTTTGAAATTTCTTCTACAATTGAAATAACCCTTTTAAGTACTGAGTACATAAAAGTTTACATAATATTAATGGATGATGCAAATATTGGCGATCAATAACATTATAATTTATTTATTATTTTTTCAACTTCTTAAAAAAGCACTGAAAATCTATGAGACAGTTTAAAAACATTTATTTTTATAAATCGTAATCACAATGTATTTAAAATGAATTAAGTTATTTACATATTTACAAAATACTCAATTTTACCTTCAAACGCTACTCTTTACTGTGGCAAGAATAATTATTTAGTATGTTTTAGCAATCCTACCATCAATAACAATACAAGGTTTTAATATTTTGTTGTAAAATATGATCTTGGCATGGCCGAGGCATTTCAACTTTCTCAGATGATTCAAAGGTAGCTGTGTGATTAACTGATAGAAACAAAATTTAGAATAGTCCAGTCTTTAGGGGCAAACACAATCTTAATAGGCATTTAGTAGCTTCATTCAATCCATTACCATCAATACACTTACTTTCACACAACTAGTAAACAAGATATATATTAGGTAGAGGCACCCCAAGGGTGGAGGCAAATTATATTCAATACACATTGTGTAGAAATGTGTATCAAAGGTTATCTGTGAAAGGTTTCAAGAGCAACATGGATAGATATGGAACTTATATTGAATTTATAATATATACATATACAAGTAATGATTCTGTGTGCTCAATTAGAATTGAGATATATTATAAGGAGATACAACTTTAAACTTTCATATGATAATAATAGCCTTGCATATTTTAGTATGTAAGTATGACAGTTATGAGGTGGATTACCCTGCTTATTTTTTTAATATAAAAAAATGTTTACCTTCAATTTTGTTAAATAATGCAGATCATAAATAATAATAATAATATTAACATACAAAAATAGAGACCATTATGTTATTTCCAGGAACAACCATAAATTACTAACTACTTCTTCATTACTTACAATAATTCATTAATCGTAATCTTAAATGATACAAGTGTAATATTTTACAATAAAACTTCAATCTTTATTATTTATACAAAACATCAAAACTATTGTATTTATTCGTAATCTTAATATCACACTCTTCTTCTATTATTTAATGACAATTTCCTCGCTAAAAATTGCTTCCACATATAATATTTATTTACATTTTCATAAATAATATATAAATTACTATTACTTAAGAGTAAAAATAAAGCTTGAATATTATTAGGCTGTCGATAAAATGTACATTTTAGAATAGTTACATTAAACCATAGCTGATAATTATTATTCTAACATAATATTCTGACAGTGTAGTCAACTTATTGTCAAGAGAAAGGTTTAAAATGGAATATGAAAATATTGTGATACCTGACCATGTTATGTATAAAAAAATATAAATAATATATCCTTTGCAATATTTCAAACTCATACAAAACTGATTACTACTGCATGTTATAATTTGATTTGTATGTACCTATTTAATAGAGTTTAAACTTAACTTCTTTTTTCGGGGTTTCTTCAGACATATTCTTCTCAATAATATATATATTAAAAATAACCATAAAATAAAAAATTTTGTAAAATATTAACTTACTTATAGTATCATAATATATTAATTATGTTTATGAATGTAAAAGGCGTATAAAATTGTTTTAAATCTTAGTATTTACAACAGCTTGGCCGTAAAAAAAATATATATAATAATTTTATTTAAAAAAAATGCATTCAGAATTTTATAATAAATATGCTGTATTATAAGATTCTGTTTATATACAAATGAGTATCGAATCGGGCGTCGAATTGTAAAAGTTTTAATATAACAGGATTGTCATGGATTCTGCTCGCTTTAATATGCTATAATATTTCCTATATTAAGTAACACGAGTTTAAAAACATTATTTTACAGTTAAAACGGAAATGCGAAATAATACTAAAGTTACAGTAATGTAATACTGGAATGTCATCTCAGAATTAACAGTAAAATGAAAGCATAAGAGGTATGGACATATAAAATTAAATTATAAATTGTTTGACACTTCTTCAATTTACACTATGCACATGTATTAAGAGAATTTCATATTTTTGTCATAGCTCCAGGTATCTTCAAAAGACAGCTAATTATAATAGTAATATGGTTTTGTCACAAAATAAGCTTTTAATAGTGTATGGCTTTCATTTCAGTACTGCACGCAGGGATAACAGGAGCTACCATGGTGTATACAAGAAGTGTTTCGCATGAGGCATGACATCATTCCCAGGCAGTTGAAACACATTAATGAATTGAGACGTATAGAAACAAATATGGCAGCGTTCACTTTCTTAAATTGTTGGCAATCACAAGAGAACGTTTGTTTAGTTCTGCCAATCTGCCATTTTTGTATTGGACACTACCATTTTGTGTTACAACAAACATTTACTCCAAAATTAGATAGATTAATGACTTTTTTGTGACCAACAAACATTCTATGGAGATAATATATAACTTTCACAAAGAAAACTGCATGTTTAACTCGTTTTCGAGTGTAGGTGGACACTGCTGCTTTTGTTTCAATATGCCTCAATTGTAACATCACAAAGTTCTATATGTGCAAATACATATATTGTAATCGGAATGTGTTAAAAACAATATCTGACTGCTGTCAGTTGAATCAATACTGATATAAAGGTTTTCATTTAAAATTATTAGATAATTATACTAGTACTGTGAGAACTTCCGCCGGAGAATTATTTCCTATCCCCCCTCCGGATCCCGGCAGCACGTTCATATTGATCACTCTTTTCCCAAAGTCTTTATGTGACGTGACATCATCGAACACTCCCGCCGTGTTGTTGCTGACATCTGGATTCTGAGCCTTGTAGAGCAGAATCTGAGATCCCCGGTGGGCGTTGGTTCTGCTGCCGGAAGGGCTGGACAGCACCAGATTGTCTGTGGAGTTCCCGGCCTCGGATAGTGGCCGCTGCTGCTTGATGTTGTCTGAAGAAACTTGCGGGCCGGGATTGCCCCCCTTTAAACAGCTCATGCTGCCATTCAGAGAGTTGGACACACTTTCTTCTTTTAGTGGGTTTGCGTACCTATAAAGTAAAAATATGATATATAAGTGAGTTGAGATTATTATTTGTCAGCATTAAGGTATACAGAGAGAACATTCAAGTCTGCTTTGATTGAATTTTAAATACATGGAGTAATAAAACTCGTAGTACAACCCGAAAACTGGTGAATCTACATCATATTTGGAGTCGAATGCGTAATATGACTTTTTAATCTGTGCTTGAAAAAAAAAAAATTTTTTTCTCCTCATAAAAGCTTTAATTAGTAAGTACCTTAGATTAAGTAAAATTGCACAAATTCTTATTAAAATGCGGTTTTTTATTTTGTTTTATTTGATAACAATTTGCAAAAAAATAAAATAAACAATATTTTTTGTCTCAATTTTCTTGAAAACTATGGGTTAAATAAAAAAAAAAATTTCTTCAAAATTGACTCCAAATATGATGTAGATTCACTGGCTTCCCACTTGTACACCGAGTTTTGTTTCACCGTGTATAGTTTGGATGTAAGCTACAATTAATTTACAAGGTTCTTTCATTATCCTACCTTCTGAAGTTCTCCTCATTCTGCAAGTTGTTAGACTTCTCATCGTCGTGGTGCCGGTGGTGGCAGGAGGGGTCGGAAGAGGAGGTGGGCAGTGGCAGGCTGCTGAGCGAGCGCGCGCGGCGGCGCTGGCGCACGCAGTACAGCGCCGCGCCGCCTGCGCCCGCCGCGCCCGCCGCCGCGGCGCACAGCATGGCGGCCAGGTAGCCCCCCGCGCCGCCGCCCCCCGACACGACGGCCGTCTCTCCACCTTCACCTCCACCACGGCAGTCAGCAGGTTGGGGCCCGGCTGCTTACGGGACACGCTCTCGCCCAGGATGCGCACGCCCTCCCATATTGAGTGGTCGTCGTCGTCTGACAACGATGACTGCAAAAAGTAAAAATAATTCTTTACATAACAAGAGAAATGATATCACGTGAAATGCTTTGAGTGTAGCTTGGTTTCAGGATATTTCGCGACTATAACTATTATCTTCACACTCTCTTACTTTAACACAGTCAATGCTTCTCTAAATTGTAATACGTCAATGGCTGTTGGTTTCTTACGTAAATAAATACATATTCATAATACTGACCAGGGTGACCTCGATGGTATCATTGGTATCCTTCTTGAGGTCGCAGAGCAGCACCAGCGCAGGGGGCGAGCCCTGGGTGAGGTAGCGCAGGTGGGCTGCGGCCAGGAGGGGGCGCAGAGCCCGGCACACAGCCTCGGCGCTCGTACCGCTGGCCAGCGCGGATATAGACACCACGAGAGATATGCGGGCACAACGGTTGGAGAGTATCGCCTGGGAAGAAAGAGGATTGAATTACTTATAAAATACTGTATAAAATCAACACTTCGGAATAATAATGGGGGTGTGGATAGTCAGGAATATAAAAATAGACAAATCTATTGTGTAATCTTGTTTATTATATTTTCAGAAAGATTTTTTATATCCCAGAGGGTAACCAATCCATATTATACAGAAAAACCCCAATCAACCTTCAAGAAATATATTTTTTCTTGCCATGAGAGATGGTACACACATCTGACATGAGTGAATACTTGGAATTATGGTTCATTAATCCCAGTTCTTCTATACTATTTGATAAAATTCTACAATTTTTTAATAAATGAATTGTAACACGTTTTTCATTTTGAAAGGTCATTATCATTACTTTTATGTGATGAATGATGTTTTATTTTTTGTTAAATCTGGGTAGGTATCTTTGTTTTAGAATCATCTCAAAATGTCTCTAGACTGCAACACAGATATAATTGAAACATAAACATTAGAAGATAGAAACGAAGTGGGATTTTGATATTTAGTTTATGGGTTTTTACCTGATTTGGCCAACAGCTGGGTGGAGCAGGTAAAGGGGGTGGAGCGACTTGTCTTGCTTCAACAGAGCGACATTCTCCCATAGACTCACATGGGCCACGTAGACAGGCGTTCTCCCCGACTGGTACACATACCTGAAGAAAGATTACATTCAAATAAGTATGTATGTTAGCCGGCGATAGGGTCTCCTGGACAGAATTAGTGATGTCCACATGCTCCACATAGGAGCATTTGTGACAAAAGAAGAAGAAGAAAAAGAGCTCTGATTCCATTTAGTACATTTAGGGAGGATGAATTATAATAATAATAATAATATGGAGGAAAAATAAACAAGACATAGGTGACGCTTACATTTATCAAAGGAAAATGAATCATAACGACAAAGGAATTACCTGATAATAAAAATATTTGAATATCTTATAAATTGACAACGCAAAAATGTATGCGGTGCTGTCAAGCTAATTTTAAATATTTATTTTCTGTCATATTTAATCATATTGCATAGAAAGAGAGGCTTTATAATTATAGAATTGGTAGATTTGGTAAAATTTTGATGTTGATTAAATCCCATATTTCTTCAATAAGATCTTAATTAGATCCATAGTAAAAATTATTATTTAGAAATGAAAATTAGCCCTAGTTAAAAATGCCTTAAGGAAAATTGATTATTTACCTGATTAGGTTGACATATCCTGGCCTGCGTGGCCATGCAGTCCGGCAGTCCGCACCAGACGCGGGTGCAGAGCGCTCGGCCCGTGATGCACGCGCACGTATTGCACTGCCACTGCCACGTGGAGTTGGACGCGTAGTACTGCCCCCTCCACAGGCACGCTCCGGCTTCAGCTGCAGCGTTGATCGCACCCGTTATTGGCCAGTCGTCACTATCCAGAACTGAAATGCAATAAATGCAATTTAATAAGAAATTTGAAGGCAGTAGAAAAACAATCGATTTCATATTCTCACGGCCCTTTTACTTGGGATAGAAAACTGTTCCATTTCATTTCCAGTTTCATGTACAGAAAACAGTTCAGTCTATCAAAAGGCATGCTGAATACATGAAGATATATTTTTTTTAGCAAGATCGCAAGTTATTATCATATATTTGCACACAAAAAATTGTGATATAGCTTGAGAGCATACTCCACCACGTAACTCGCGGCCGCATCCCATACACACGTATTCCTCGATTTTCTCCCTGGAATTTAACATTAGAGTAAAGATTTTTTCACATATTTTAGATATCGACCAGATGCAAGTTTCCATTGTCTTATTTTTTTGGTATTTTATTTGTTAAAGGAGATAAATAAATTATTTAAAAAATAAGATGATACAAACACGCATCTGGTCGATATCTAAAATGTGTGAAAAAATCATTGCTCTAATGTTAAATTCCAGGGTGAAGATTGAAGAATATGTTTGTATAGGAAAGCGGTTGCGAGTCACGTGGTGGAGTATGCTCTTTATAATGTGTAAATATATTTTAGTTTTTTACGTTTTTAGAGGCATTAATATATCAATATCTACTTATACTCAAATAAGTAATTCATCTCACCACCTTGTTCACAAGAAGGTCCTTCCCGTCCAGGGGGGCACAGGCACTGGTAGTGAGCAATCCCATCGAGACATGTGGCCCCCTTCCCACAAGGAGAGGAGGCGCACTCGTTAACGTTTATCCGGCAATCCGGCCCCGAGAATCCAGCCGCACATTCGCAGAGGAACCAGTTCACTCCGTCTATACACTTGCCGCCATTGTAACAGGGCTGGAAACAAAATAAAACTTACAAATTTGTATTTCTCTTTCGAAATTTTCTTCTGCATACTTTTAAAAAAATATCTTAGCAGTTTTTAAATTGGTTGCCAGTTGTGAAATATACAACTATGTTAGGTAAGTCATTCCAGTGACAAATTCCAGTACAAAAACAACTTTGCTAGAAAGGATGCTTCTCTTGTTATTTAAAATTAGATACCTAAGCTAAATTAATTACTTCCATAGTGTACATTTTACCTACAATATTATGTAGTGTTTCATGATGATTTAATACGAATTTAATGAACTTGATAATTACCATTAAACTAATTTAAAAGTTGTATTTTCAATACAAACCTGCAAGCTGGCATCTTGGCAATATGACATGCAGTACCTCCCCACTGTGGAGGGCAGCGACAAGCAAAAGTGCTTCCCAAATCCTGGCAAGTTCCACCGTTCCGACAAGTTGTGTAATCGCAGTGAGAATCCTTCAGATTGCATGTTTTTCCTAAAAGCAGTATGAAATGAATGATGAATCATATATATTTTCTACGATAAAACTAAAAAGGAAATTACAGGAAAAAATGCTCACCTTTCCAACCATCCCGACATATGCAAGAGAAGTCCGCTATCCCATCAGAACATGTTCCGTTGTTTCGACAGGGATTTGGATTGCATTCATCTACATCTAGAATAAATAATATTTGATTTGTAAAGCCTTCCAACAGAAAAAAATATAGCAAAGGTTCATAGTGGCAATTTAGGAGTGGCAAAAGAAATGTACGTAGAATATAAAAGGCGATAGGTAAACATTTAGTTAACATAAAGAATATATTAACATATAGATTTTGTTGTTGAAAGCATTGTAGAATAACTTACTTATATTGCAGATTTCTCCCTGCCATCCTTCCCTACAGATACACTGAAATGAGTTGATTTTGTCCACACAAGTTCCTCCGTTTTGGCACGGATTGTATTTGCAGTCATTTATATCTGGAAAACAAGATGAATTATTATTGTTGATGATTTTTTCATAATTGAGTAGAAAATTACTTCAACACCAGCTTGACAATTTTTTTTAACAGCGGACTGGACCAGCAAGAACAACATTTTTACCATTGAGAACTATTTAAATTATATTTAGGGCCGGTTGCACTAGAAAAAGTTAAAGTTAAAGTCATGGCTAAATTTAAATAATAGTTCCCCTTGGAAGCAATTTTGACATAAAAGAAACTATTATTTGAATTTAGCCCCATTAATTTTTTTTTGTTGCAGGCCTTAGTTGAGGGGACCTCCTCACTTTGTATGAAAATTAATTACCCTTAGCATACGGTAATTTCTTCACTGGCAATGATTTTCCATACAAAGTGATGAATTCGATCTCGATGTTTGTTTTATGTAAGCAGCAGCCATACTATCGATAATTCTTTATTTTTATAGTGCCTTTCACACAAACATCATGTATAGATTATATTATAGAGAACAACTTAGTGTAAGCATTTGAGTTTGCATAAAAAAAATAGATTTGATAAATATTAAAATTGATTGGTCAATATATAGTTATCTTATTTCTATTTTGCTTACTTTCATGACAGTATTTTCCGGAGAAGCCAGGGTCACACATGCAGTGGAAGCCTCCCGTGGGGTGAACGGCACACATCCCGTGCTCTCCACATCCGCCAGCACAAGCCTCCAGACCTGAGACAAACCATGGGGTTACTAACTACACATAAACCATAACCAGGAGGGGGTGAGGAGAAGCCAGACAAACACGTTTCTGGTAGATATTTAAATTGCGTGATGAAAATCATAGCTCTTGCGCTAAATTCCATGTAAAAAAAAAGAGGACAATTTAAAAAAAATTGTTGATGGTGATTTATATATCATAGGTACGAAAAATAAACATATAATTTTTTTATTTTTGTAATTATCATTATCCGTAAAATGAGTCGCCTTGCCTCTCGTATAATTTCTCATTTTGTCAAATTTAAACTATTGTTGAAAATGTTAATACCTACCTAAATAAAACAAAATGAAATAAATTAAATTTCGTAATCGCGATTTCCCGCCAAAACTGTCATTATATATGGTAGGATGCGTCTATTAACCAAGTTTTGATGTAAGTAGCGCTTAAGATAGAAAAAAAGTACATAGCCACTTCTCTAGTTCTACGCATCAACTATATATTCAGTATGACCCTTTTGTGCGCTTAGGAAACGGGTGCTTTTTAAGCGTCCGTTTGCGGTCAATCCGTTATAATAAGCTCCATTTTTAAATATTTTTTTATAAGGAATTTCTTGAATTATTTTTCACAGCAAAAATTTAAATATTCATTACACAAATACGGAAATTAAAAATATAGGACAATTTCCCATTGTGCACTCAAAGCATAATAATATTTATACACCTCAAATTATTGAGTATCTAATCAGTCAAAAGTGCAAAGTGATCAAACCGAAAAGTGACCTTCGTCGCAAAGGAAACACCGCGCCGAAGTAACGAATTAGTCGTTAAATGAACGGAGACTGGAGGAGGGTAATTAACAGAACTTGTTATTTATCTGCAGCCATTTTACTCTCAGCATGGGGCAGCCGAACTTAACTGCCATACAGGCCGGAGGATTACTGCCACAAATTATTATGTATGGGTTAATATTTATAGTATATCTGCCTTCTAACCGTCCTCTCAGCAGTTTGGACTGGTCAAGTCGGCCGACGCACCTGTGAATCGACCCAGAACAATGTAGGATCTGCTAAAAATACACAAGTTTCTTTGACCTTTTGATGATTTCGAAATCTGCAGATTTTTAAAGACTAATAAATAGTTAAGATGTAACAGTGTTTAATTACACTGACGTTAAAACATATTTTTTTACTGTAAATTATGGCCGGTTGAGGACTGCACTATCCAGAATACTGTTACGATGAAATGGGTCAAAATATGATTTTTTAGTAGGTCCGACATTGTGCCTCAGAACCACCGAAACGTGCCTCAGAACCATCGAAAGGTGTCTTGTTTTGTAAATCGTCTGAAAATGTGTCTTTTGTATTTTGAAAAAATCCAATAGAACTTCTTTGTTTTTTTTTGTCCTTGTTTTTTTAAATCTCGAATAAATAATTTCCCGTTTATACATGGTGTAACAAAACTCGATGTACAAGCGGGAAACCAGTGAATCTACGTCATATTTGGAGTCGATTTTGTAGATTTTTTTTTTTTGATTTGATCCATAGTTTTCGAGAAAATTGAGTAAGAAGTAGATTTTTTTTTGGATAATTTTTTGCAAATTGTTATCAATTATCATTAAGTAAGTCAAATTAATACTATCCATAGAGAAAACAAAACAAAAAACGCATTTCAATAAGAATTTGTGGAATTTTGCTTAATTTGCCATACTTTTTTTTTCAAGATCGGATCAAAAAGTCATATTACACATTCGATTCCAAATATTTATTTATTTAATATCTTATTGTTGTACACAAAAACAATAAATCGTACACAGTGCTGGAGGAGGCGAGAGGGCTAGCTGGTGACAGGGTCTGCTGGATATGATGTAGATTCACTAGTTTTCAGGTTGTACTACGAGTTTTGTTACTCCGTGTGTAGTAACAAAATCGGACATTGTGCGTAAAAAATAAATTAATGATAACAAAATGTGTACCGGTCGTTAGTCGATATAATATGTTGGTACATATTACATCGAATAAGGGCTAACCTCAAATTTGTCTCGGTAAAAAGCTCGCATGCAAATTAGTACGAGTATCTCGCTGTAGGTGGGTAGGTAGTAGGTACCACCTAACCCCGTGGTTTATTTGTGATCATTTATAACACTATATGTCAGGGTGCTTATTGCACCGTCGAGCTGTGATTCGAAAACCGCATGAGGTAAGAATAAACTGGTAACGCAAAAGGATTAACACTCAAAACACTGTTTCATAACATTCCGCCACGTTAGGGGATGGCGGGCAACAGTGAACCATTTTGAAAAAAATAATCATATTGATAAAAAATAAAATGTCATACGATTTATTCAGTTATGCTGAGATATTCAAATAAATATCTTATGCAGTAATAATAATAACAGGAGCTGTCCATCAATTAAAATAATCAAATAGGGGATGGAGGAATTTAACTATTCATATAATGTTCACTGGAAGTTGCTAATTTTTAATAGAATCCCCCCAAGAGGTAAAAAAATGCCCGAAAACGACGTTGACCTAAAATTTTTACATTTCGATCTCCGATTTTCAAAAAAAATTTAAACCTTTAACTATTACTACTACTTTCCCTTATACGCACCCAATGGTGCGTAGGGCACTGCATTGGTACACCAACTGCAGTGTATCTTGATCATTTTATTAGGTACATGCAGGCGAGATGATCAGTATTACGCTTCAGTTCCAGTCCAAAGTATCACACATGAAATATTAATATGAAAGCCTCATGTAAATAAATATTTCATGTTGACCCCCTACGGGAATCGAACCCGCGACCTCAGGCACGGTAGCCAAATGCGCTACCACTATGCTATGAGGCGGACCTTAAAAGGGCTCTTGAAGTTAAATCGATGGCTGTTATGTTATTATTTTGATATTATCAACCAAACGTAATAATTAATATAAATCGACATTTAGTTTGAAATTAGTTTTATAGGGTTTTGAACGGTACCTACCTGTCATAGTTAAGCGATACTTTGGTAGGTAACTATGTCCAAATTTTTGAAAAAAAATCTCGAATTTTATCAGAAAATAATGTTTTTCAATTTAGAATGTTGTATCTCAACAGAAACGAAGAGTACGTATTATACTGTATCAAGGATGTTCACTTCATCTTGGGTTCAACTTTACCCATCTTCCCCTGATTTCGCAGATATCTGGCACTATAAATAATGAAGTCTATTCGTTCATATCACCTCCGCACGCTCCTTACAAGCGAACAAGTGTAAGCCCTGCACGATCCTTGGGTAATTATTTAGAGGTAACGGATACCAGGTTTATACGTTTCAGGGGAGTAAAATTTATTTCAGAGATCGGACAGATCAGCCGACCAAAACAACCCGTGATTAATAATGGGCATTAATAGAATACGTGCTTCTTATCACAAGCATAGAGCTTAGTGTAGTCAGGTGTGAGACACCTTTATAAGAGACAAAATGAAAGAGCAAAACTACTTGTAGGATAGGTAATAATTTCAGTAATTTTATTAAAGTAATGTAATCAAATTAATTTTGAACTTGTAACCAAGGTTTTCGTAATTTGGATTCCTATTTCGGCGCGTTATCTAAATAAATTTTCACTAAATCTTTAGCTGATTTTCTGGAGGCGTCCACATATTAGAGCGAAAGAATAAGCCCCATTTTCGGACGTGTTAGTAACGGGTAATTAGTGATTATTATAGAAATACTGAGGGTTTGAGGAAAAAAGGGGCCCGCTTCCACTCGCGGCTGTTTTAGAGTCCTGCCTCCTGCCGCGGTATTCTGTAACTAGTGACAGGACTTCTGCGCATACGAATTCAGTACAATATCATATGCGCAGTAGCTTGACAAAAGTAACAGAATCGCTCGGCTGGTGGACTCTCTATCAGCCTAGCTATTTTAAACGACTTTACATATTTTAAACTTGCAAATGTAAAATCAAATTGAAGTCCAAAAATATTCAAGGTTAAATCAGGGAGCGGGAGCATCGATCGACTCAAAAGAGTGGTACAATACCACCTGTCACAATTGACACTGAGAGACTTGAAAAGCTGGTGTTCACGGACTGTGTTGAGGGAAAACGAGCGAGAGTAGAGTCCCCTGCGAGATGGGATGACCAAAGGAGCTAATGGGGTGCTGTCTAAATAAGGAATAGAGGAGATTGATGCAGTCTATTCCTGGGCATTGAGTGAACCAAGACGCTCACCATAGAGAATAAGAAGAATAATTATTATAATGAGCGGATTGTTTACCTTCACAGGGTGGGGAGTCGCAAAGGGCGCGGGGGTGAGAACAGTTCCTCCCCCTCCAGCCGGCTGGACAGTGGTGGTAGTAGTCTCCCTGGGTGTTGAAGCACGCGGCCCCGTTCTCGCAAGGGTTGGGAGTGCAGTGGTCTCTATCATCCTGAAATACAAAAAAAAAACTCAAAGATTGTTCTGTATATTTATTTACGCTAGATGTTTTAGTAATTATGCCATAAACTCTTCGAAATATTGAAAAACCGTGTAGAAAATGAAACAGATTCTGTAAGTCATAAATATTGGGTAGGACACGCGGAGAGAATCTCGATGAAAGAGCGCCGAAATTTCTTTTTTAAGCGATTGGACTCTCCAATGGCCTCAATGAAAGCCCCACCCTTTCCCTAGACTGCTTTAAAGACTATTGAGTCTTTTTTCAGTCCAGCCCAGTCAATAGTGTCTGTCTCCAATGGCCTAGAGGGAGACCCAGAGGGGTGGACAATGTGGAAGAGGATAAAGGAAGATGGAGGGAGTGGGAACTGGAAGATAGCCAAGGGTTGGAGCCGATGGAGTTTATTTGTGGAGAGGACTAAGTCTCATCCTAGGGTGGAGTTAATGGAGAAGAAACTCGTCGGAACGAGGCACTTGGCTATTGTTTTTTCGGACTTGGTATATGAAAATGCCATACGCATCAGTACCTTATCACGAAGTTCGTAAGGAGAAATCCGTGTTCCTTTTCAATTTTTTAGTCCATTTAATATGGAGATCGAAAGCAATAGTCTTTTCTGATGGCGTTATACATATTTATTTATAAAATACGAGTAGGTACTAATTTATTTTTGCTGTATTCCTTTAAAACCTCCGACTGATTCCAATGGTAGGTACGTGTACCCAACTGTAGTAATCACTGGTCTAGTACAGCAAGATGAAAATCAACTTGCAATTATCCACTTTGACCTTCGAAATGCTGTTTTTACACCTCGTGTTGCTTGTTGTACGTCGCGCCTAGTAGTAGTTTATACAACATAATCACACGTGTAATATTCCAGAAGGAACACAATAGAATACAAGAGCCATATTTACGTACACCGCGAACGATTTCTCAATTGGCAATAAATAACAGGAGATATTTCTTCACCATTGACATCCGCAGCCGGAGATTCGCGGGAATAGAGTTGTAACCAGAGATTATACCGACAACAATGTGCCGCGGACAAGTGGGTAATTTGAATAACCATAAGGTAGGATTGGAATACCATAAAGTACGGAGTGATGGCAGCCAAGTGGGCGGGGAAACAGCCCCGGGGTGCTACTGCACTTTGCCGGGTGAGGAAGGATGAGGATTCTATCGGCCATTTGCATGTTCGTATTGTTCGTTCTGTCTGTGATTGACGACGCGGATAATGTTAGAATAGACATCTGTTGCAGAAACATTACCTACACTCGTTGAAAGGAGAACTACGCAATACAAATATTTATACGTACGAAATTCACAATTCTATGGTGTGATTTTATTTTACAATTTGACATCTCAACAGAGACGAGAAGTTTGGAAGGGAATATGGATATCTAGGCGTTTACAGGGCTTATGATCTGTCATTGGCTGGGTTAAGTGGCCATTTGATGAATTTCAACATTCCCCATTTCACCTAGTATTTGATATCCATATCTGCCAATATACAGTAAAATGGCGCGACGCTTCACATGTGAACACTCTCTGTCATCCATTGAGAAAATTGCTAAGCATTTTAGCAGAAACCTTTATGATTGCAAGTGAGATTCTTACCGAATTATATCACCTACTAGCCGCCTAGATATCCATATTCCCTTCCAAACTTCTCGTCTCTGTTGAGATGTCAAATTGTAATTATTAGCCCGTAATGGGTGAAATCCAGTTTTTGTCTACAAGTACTTGGACACACTCGAAATGTTGTTGATTTTATTTTATTTGATATTTTAGTAGTGTGCTGGTGTAAGATAGGTGTAAGTATGGGATACTGGAAACAGAAGACTAAAGTCTATTTGGTCACCTAAAGGCAGTTTGTAGCTATAGGTGGCGTGATTCTATCAGCATCGAGACTGTTTTTTGGTTCATCCAATAAAGTTTATGTACGCTACTGTAATTAAATATCTATAATAGTGCCCATCCAATTAGTTCAACATTGTTTTTCTGGCTATCAACGCGGTATAAAATTCCTCTCCTCGATCAATTTGTTTTGTATCATAATACATATAGTTTAATCTAGTTCGCTCGCAAAAGCCTAATAAAGATATACGCAAGAAGCGTGCAATTAAGTTTAATCTCCGATTTAATACCGCGTAAACAGTTATAGGTAAATAATGAAATGGTTACGTTTTTCATACATGCAGTTGAAATGAGGTAGAGTGATTACAAATCGATGTAAAAATCGACAAATGTTTAGCAATAAGGGCAAAATAACTTCTTATTTATCACTCATTAGTGATGTGATAAATTAGAATGTCGATTTTTACTTAAGTTATAAGTTAAATTGAAGTTATAAGTGGGGGGAAATGAGACCAAGATTAAATTTGATTAGAAACTAATAGCTGAAAACAAAAAGAGGGCGCATCCTACATTAAGATATATTTTAATCCAATGTGCAGACACCAAACACAATATTTTGTCAATAAGCGTTATCTAATGCGAAAAGGGAGTACAAGACGATTAAATTTAATTATCGCTCAAGTGTACGAATCATATTTCAAGATCCAAAAAAAAACGGTCGTAAATAATAACGGTGGATTTAGTGAGTGGAGAGTGTGGAAGTCCCACGGTGTGGTGCATTGACAGCAAATGAAACGAATGCGGTTGCAACATTACGCACGGACTTTAAATGTTGTTGTTTATGTGTTTCGATCAACAGAGAAAAAGATGACGTAGGTACGGCTACGATTTGATAGCGAAAACATTAGCTGATTTTATTTGATTTATGTTTTTTTACTTGGTGGAGATCCATTAACAATTTTGAAGTAACTTATAAAGTTAAATAAAACTTTTTCGTACACATCCGCTTATTTTATTTCCAGTTAGCGCTTTCACCCTATTACGGGCATCTTCAGTCTGGATTTAGACAAAACAAATCAAGCATAGCGTTCAATATTTTGAGATCAGATGAGATGGGTTGATAGAAATATGCAAAAAACAACCAAAATACGAAACGAAAGTCAAAGACGTGTAAATTAAGACAATGTTAAGGATTGTAGTTTTTTGTTGTTAAATAAAATTTAAATCTATTTAATTTTTAAAAATTAAATTTAAAATCGTCATCATCATTATCATACCATATCTGCTCCCTATGTGGGGCATATGGAACTGCCTACAGGACAGATTTTGTCCGGGGTCAGCCAGGACAAACTGCCTCCAGGACAAACTGCCTCCAGGACAAACTGCCTCCAGGACAAGCGATCGGCCGCCAGCTCCCGAGCATCCTCCCAAGTCAAGTCCACGTCCCGCAGCTCTGACGCAAACCGCCGACGAATTGTCAACAGCGGACGGCCAGGACGCCGAGAACCCCGATTCCGCACACCTAATATTCTTCTAAGACACCTATTCTCAAAAGTCAGAAGTCTAATTTAAAACACAATACAAATATAACTAACTAACTAACTAAGCATCACGCCATTTCGTAGGCAGAGAGGATTGAACGCCATACCACTCTGTCCTGACATACTTCCTTTGCTTCCTCTACATTCATACATCTTCTCGTGCACATACGCCGATTATTCCGACCTTTCACATGTCCACTTTCAACGTACTTGGTCATGCCATGTCTTTCTCGGCCTTCCTCGGCTTCTACATCCAGGCACACTTGCATTCAAACTTCTTTTAGCCGTTCTTTCATCACTCATTCGCTCCACATGACCAAACCATCGTAAAAGCCCTCTCTTAATTTTGGCGATAGTGCTTATCTCAGCCTTGCACTCTGCTCTAATTTCGACATTTGCACACCTATCATACATAGTCTTACCACACATAGATCGCATTTCAGCAGCATTCAGTCTACTTTCATCCTTGTTTTTCCAACACCACGCTTCACTACCATCCATAAATACCAGAACTCCGTTGTGTACTGCCAATTTTGCTTTTTTCGATAACTTAAGAACTAAGACATTCGTCGACAGACGTCCGCCTCGTAGCATAGTGGTAGCGCATTTGGCTACCGTGCCTGAGGTCGCGGGTTCGATTCCCGTAGGGGGTCAACAGGAAATAATTATTTACATGAGATTTTCATATAAATATTTCATGTGTGATACCTTGGACTGGTACTGAAGCGTAAGACTGATCATCTTGCCTTCATGTAATAAAAAATGATCAAGACACACTGCACTTGGTGTACCAATGCAGTGCCCTATGCACCATTGGGTGCGGATAAGGGAAAGTAGTAGTAGTAAGAACTAAGAACAATACAAATATAACAATGTGTTTTCATCCCAAGTACTCACTAGCTGGGAATACATTTCTCAGAGCATCATACTTCGTAGGTAGGTACATCACAGATCTGTTACAGATAATTTGATACATGGTTAGTGTACGGTGAGCTAGCAGTATTCAGTACTATTGTGTTCGCGAATGGCGCGATAACAAGCGCCGACAATGGCATAATGGATGTAAATATAACTCCGGTCATAATAATAATTGGATGCAAACGGTCCCCGTATCGGTGGATCTAATAGGAACAAGCGCGGGATAAGCGATATGCCTAATTAGACGCCTCTCTCCCGTATCGAGCACGAAGCATGGATAGATTTGTGATTATAAGGAGACACTCTCAATAGGAACTAATTCAAGGAATATAATGTTCAATAGTCCGACTCGTAGCGCAGTGGTAGCGAATTTGGCTACCGTGCATGAGGTCGCGGGGCATGAAATATTTACTTACATGTGATCTTCGTATTCATATTTCATAATCTGAAGCGTACGACTGATCATCTTACCTTCGTATAATAAAATGATCAAGATACACTGCAGTTGTGTACCAATGCAGTGCCCTATGCAGCAAATGTATAATGGTAGGATAAGAATGGTTAGGGAAAAAAAAAAATAAGTGTAATGTAATAATATTAGTCTATTTAAAAAATTATATAGTACTAAATAAATATAAAAATAAAAAAATTAAAAAAAAAATCTAGCTCGTAGAAGCTTTCACCAGTACCGCAGATTAAGTAAAATTGCACGAATTCATATTAAAATGCTGATTTCTATTTTGTTTTTTATTACTAAAAACTTGATGCTTGAAAACAATTTGCAAAAATATATCGAAAAAAAAAAACTTACTACTGAATTTTCTCGAAAACTACGGGTCAAATAAAAAAAAAAAAATCCATAAAATTGACTCCAAATATTATGTAGATTCACTGGTTTCCCGCTTGTACATCGAGTTTTTTTACACCATGTATACGTACAAAGGTAGGTATAAAATCTTAATATTACCATGTGATTAACGGAAAGGAAATTATCAGAGTAAATTGTAACAGAAACGTAATTATGTGAATTTCTGCAAAAATAAGGTTTTGTATTGACCGCGCGTTAAGTAAAAGTTCGGGAATAAAGTTTCGTGTTGAATGAGATGACAGAAAAAAAAGATAAATGAATTTACGCGCTGATATTTAGAAAAGTAAAATACGCTAGTTTTTAATAATATCTAATAGGATTTTATTTAAATGGTTATTTTATTATTTTTTTGAAGTCGATTATTTGAATACATTGTTCATATTATTGTAATCCTTGCAAATTTACATGAGCAATGCTCTATTATTGAACTGTCTGCAGATTACACAACAAAATGGCCGCGTGGTCTATAATTGGACACCGGAGCCGAGATCTCTGGAGATACGGAAACGGCCGAGTGGGTTCAGATTTGACGGCTGCCTTATTTACAACAAAGGCTAAAGTTCAGGAGCGGAAAGGATACGTTGCTCTGCGTTTATAGACGAGTTTGCACATGAATCAAATAATCTTTGAAATGAGTAAAAGCTCGCGTCAAACCTAAGCTTGCTCGCTTTGGACGTTTGCGGACAAGTTTTCACACGAACTTCATACATTTTACTCGGAAATGTGTAGGGAAAATAAGTTTGCTGATTAACTAATATATCCAATAATGCGAAATTGCTAGAATATTAAAATTAAATTAAAAACAATTTTATTATGTGAGTTTATTGTAACTCATAAATAATGTATTTTTGAATAAAAAAAATATTGAAAAAAATTGTTTCGCCAAAAAAGTTTCAAAATCTTTCCGAATACAAAAAAAAACCTTTAACGTATACAAATATTTTATTCAAAAAAATATTTATATTTAATATGATTATTTAATGACCTGTAATGGGAAATGTGATTTCCTTTTTCAAATATTTTTAACGAAAAAATAGCTCTTACATATTATATCTGGATTGCATAACTTGTTTTAATCGATAGTGACGGCTAAAAAGAAGTTTTATATGCAAGTGTGCCTGGATGTAGGAAGCCGCGGAAGGCGAGAAAGACATGGCTTGACCAAGTACGTAAAGTACTTGAAAGTGGTCATGTGAAAAGTCGGAATAAATCGCGTATATGCATGAGAATATGTATGAATGTAGAGGAAGCAAAGGAAGTCTGCAGGACCTGCAGAGTGGTATGGCGTTCTATCCTCTCTGCCTACCCGTACGGGAAATGGCGGCGTGAATGGTTAGTTTAGTTAGTTAGATATAACTCCTTGTTTAAACAATGATA
>JAGVSP010000072.1:0-103471 GCA_022494985.1 Micrasema minimum | reverse complement strand
GTGAACCTGTGATTTCACTTAGATATATTTGAACATCAATTTCATATCTGGCATATTTAGCTGACACAAAAGCGACTGATCAGTTTAAAGCTTAAAGACAGTTTATGGAATCCATATTTTTAACACAGAAAGCGAATATTAGGATAACGATTATGATTTTAAGATATTTTATTTTTCCGTGACTACATCTCATATAATGACAATTTCTTTAACGTTTTGAACGTTTTTATACATGACAGTCTCAGTTTATTAAATTCTTAAGTGTATAAAAAGTTTTGTTAGTTTGTCTCTTCATCCGTTATTCGCCCCTATGTGGTGCATATGGATTACAAAAGCAACATCTAAGCTATCGGCCGCCAACTCTTGTATATCTTTCCAAGTCAGATTTACATCCCGTAGTTTTCATATAAACTGAGAAAGAATGATATATTAAAGTCATACACTCTGAATTATTACTAGTAATAGATTCAGGAACACAATTGTCTGTAATCATTGCACGACCCGAACGTGTCTAGATTCGTGTTTGACATTTAAAGTTTACTGAAATTACATCCCGACAGACAAAATGGCCGCTCAGCATCACTTCTTGTGACGCCTCTCAAGAAATAATAGGAATCTGCAATTGTCTTCACAATCAAAAGTGCCGGATTCTGAAAATATTTCGTATTTCTAAAAGTCTATATTTATCATAACCCGGCTTGCTAGATAATCGTAAATCCATGGTAAGTCGAAACATTTAAGACATGACCATAATAATAACAATAAAGTTATCAAAAAAATACGTAATCTAGTGTTAATCCTATTTATAAACATTCTCGAGCAAACCAATAAACCTCCTTGTTTTAAAAAAAAATATATTGGATCAAGTCTATCATTCAAAAGCCGACGAGAAACTTCCGAGGTGAGAAATATTTGTACGAAAAATCAGTACAAAGGAGCATGAGAAAAGCACCCACAACCTCGCTCTTGACGACTCTCAGGAACTTAGAGGCGCCCCTGAAAAAGAACCAATCCGACTCTACTCTACGATAACATTTTCAATTGTTATTATCATTCTCACGGAATATAACTTCAAATTATTAGTAAGATAATATTCTTGTATGTAGGCATTCGTGATTTACAATATAGTAATTCAAAAATTTCATACCTTTATGAGTATAAAATTACTTTCCCTTATTTCAGTTCGATAAATAAGCCAAGTGATCGGCCGCCAGTGCCCGTGCATCGTCTCAAGTCAAGTTCGCGTCCCGCAGCTCTGACGCAAACTGACGACGGATTGTCAAGAGTGGACGCCGAGAACATGATGCCAAGCATGGTAAATTTCACCTTCATGTAATAAAATGTTTAAGATACTCTGCACTTGGTGTACAGATGCAGTGCCCTATGCACCATTGGGAGCGGGAAGTCGCAGAGTTTTGATGTTTTATAACACATGTTAAAAACAAGAAATGTATTTACAAAATATTTCAAGCCTATTTTGGTAAGATCAAATGTTGACTTGTCAGTCTGCTAGTTTTCAATAGTTAACCCATGAATCTAAAACTTGTATATGTGGATACCAGCGTTCAACCGATGACCAGATTAATAGCAAATTGCGAGTTGTTTCTGATTCAAGCGGCCAGTTAACAGACAGGATACAACTACTTCTGACTTTCGGAAGTGGTTTAGTTGGACATATTGATGTGGGCTTTTTACATCGGATAGACCAAACTGAAGAGCATTTAATGATTTAACGTTGATTAAAAATACATTGAAACAAAACCATCACAGTTTTGAATGCGTGGTTTACATTCTGCATTATTTATTCTACACCATTAATCACTTGATTTATACGGTATTTATTTGCAAGCATGCGTTAAAACTACGAGATGTTCAACTGTCTTGCGAAGTCGCACGGGAACCAAAGGCCTGCCGCTTAGCTTGGCAGCAGTTTGTGGAACCCTTATTTTTTTTAATTAACGAAACAAGTAAATAAATAAATAAACATCAGACATTTTTTTTTGGTAGATTATTAGACCTTTTCCATTAGGCGAAGGCGATTTAAATTCGAAGGGTAGACCGAGGTTTGCGAAATGGTTGAGAGAATTGCTTGATTTAAGTGAAAAGGGGCTGGTCACATAGCCAGAATGACGGACAATAGATGGGTGAAATAAGTTCTGGTGTAGAGACTTAGAAACCAGATGCCTCAAGGACGTCGACTGAGGAAATAAGTTGACGACATCAAGAAGTTTGCTGGAAGACCATAAATGGAGAGGCCTATGCCTTCACGAGCTGATGATATTCATCATCGTCATATCATATCCGCTCCCCATATGGAGCATATGAATTCCACAAACTTCCTCCAAGCGAAACGATCGCCCGCCGAGGTCCCGCGCATCCACCCAGGTCAGGTCTACGTCCCCCAGCTCCGATGCAAACTACCAACGGATGATGAATAGACAAAATAGAAATTATTTCATGCCATTTATTAATATTATACCTAATCATACAGGTGTATCGGTAAATAAAGATAAATTACTCTTTAAGTAGTATATTTACCGGCAGTTCTGTTTGTCGCCACGTGTGTGACGCCACTTCCTCCGTGACCCGGAAGCAAAGTGCCAATTTATTTACTGTCGCCTCCGCCAGAGGCGCTAAATCCCGCCGGAATATTGACGTCACTTCCGGTCGGCGAGGCTTAGGGCCTATCAACCATAAATATTTGACCCCTCAACCCTCTCGTCAGGTGGGTTACGATAGGTGCACCAGGAATTACAACTCTCGATTGTAGTGTTGGAACAAAAATACATATACATAAGGTATGTATTAAAATAATTTTAGCTACTTTTTACCTAAATCATAGAAGGCTAGAAGGCAAATATATCAATTCCTAAATGAAGTTGTTTAAGTAGTACATATTTTAAAATTAATCACACTCTATTATACTTACATATCTTATCGATGTGGCGTAATGTCATGAACGATATTTATGTAATTATTTATTTAAACTGTATAGATACCCTTAGTTAAAATATTAAACACAAAAAACGAATATGGAAAACCTAAGAATAACCATTTTTACAACGTGTTATAAATCAAGTCGATATCTCTACTGCTTTCAAATAAAATGTAAAAATAAGTAATTAAATGATGCTCTTAAACTTAAACAAATCTGTAAGTATTATGTACATCTCAAACCGTATCATAAGCCGCATTGTATCACCGAAGCGATGTAGGTATTAAATATCGTTAAAAAAACAGTTAAGATATAATGAAAACATAAAATTAGGTATTACTAAACCTGAATAAATAACGTTATTTAATAAAACACCCTGATTCTCTTAGAAACCAATACACATAAATATCCATTTTGGTGAGTGCGATATTAATAAATATATCAAATGAGTCCAGGGATTTACTAGCATCATATTAAATAGAAGATTCAATTCGGCTTAATTAAAATGTAGATTAATATTCGGATTACATTTAACGATACAATAAAACCCGATAATTATTCATGTAAATGGCGTACATTTGTACTATTACTCTAGTCTGGAATTCTAGAATGCGTACTAAATACTGCGTGCTATACAGGATACAGTACGCGGTGTAAGTTTACTGCGGCTCCAAGTAAACCTTTCTACAGGGTATAATTTTGGATTTCAGATGCTCATTAGAATGAGGTACGTTTCCTTTTAGTAGCGAATCCCATTTCAGTTGCTTGCAATACCAGCTCATTATCCGCTAAACGCTTTCAAAAGGATTCCTCCCACAAAACTCATCTAGAAATCTCGGTTGCCCCGCGTATTAGCTTTCATTACTTTGAACTGCGTTCCTTTAGGAAGTGTACCTTCGTACCTTTTCGCCGATACTGATATCCGCCTCTATTCTAATAAATATATTTTTATCTCACATGTTAACTACTGTGTTCATTTTATTTATTTATTTTTATAGACGGCGCAATAATTGCCTTTTACAGAATACATTAAAATAACAACAGTGAAACATATAGGAATAAGTTTATACATATTATAAAAAGGAAAAAAAAAGAAATGTTGTGAAAGAGAAGTTTTGATGTTTTGGGTCCAAATTTGCGCAACCATGTAGGT
Source organism: Micrasema minimum (assembly GCA_022494985.1). Taxonomy (NCBI): domain Eukaryota; kingdom Metazoa; phylum Arthropoda; class Insecta; order Trichoptera; family Brachycentridae; genus Micrasema; species Micrasema minimum. The sequence goes on along the minus strand of JAGVSP010000072.1, from coordinate 99,383 downwards.
ATCTTCTTCATTATTACTACTACTTCTACTACTCTCCCTTATCCGCACCTAATGGTGCATAGGGTACTACATTAATACACAAGTGCAGCGTATCTTAATAATTTGTTACATGAAGGCAAGATGATCTACGTAAGACTACGCCTTAAGAATTTGAATACATTTTTGCCAAACTTTTCGATTTAGTTAAACGAGCACTGTGATTACCAACGTATTTACATGCAGATATACCGCAGTTTCAACTAGAATATGACGGTAATTGGTGAGTTCCTTTGATGATTTATCAATGCAGGATAGAAATTTATTTGAAAAAATTAAAAGATGCGTACCTTTCACCACGAACTTTAGTCCGATAGCAAAACGAAGCAACTCAAAAAAGCTCACACTGATTTATGAAATTCAAGTAACATTTTTTGTGCTCTTTGTTAGAAATGTCTACAGCCTGTAGGAAGCATTATAAATAATTCTTAGGTACCATAATATGACAGATCTTAATTAATATGATAGTAGAATATATTGTACAGTATATTAAAACGATGCATCAGATGCATTCTGTGGTTTTGAATTCAGTTCCTAGTTAAAATACAATAATGAAGGTAATTAAAAATTAAGTCATGATAAATCAAATTATTGATGTTATGTAAAATATTTTTTTCATAAATTGAAATAGACAACTCTCTTTTTAAGCTTTGAAAATAGGTTCTTAATATTAGAATAGTCCCTTTTTGCCTTGTGAAATTATTGAAGCTTTGCGTGGAAAGGTGGGTCCTTTTTCGTAATTTTATCAAAGGATGCCATGTTTTGCAGGAATGCTTTATTTTGAGGATAAACTCGGGAATTTTCGCTCTTAGAAGAAAATGCTGTTAAATAAAAAATTATAAATAAATATAAACATAAAATAAAATAAATGAATAAAACGAAAATCGAGTTTGATTTTAACAATATACAGCAAATGCCTTTGTAATGGACCGCAAGTATTTTTAAGAGCTCAGTGTAGTACTGTTTTAAGGACTAAAATATCGGCAAAATTGATTTTAGAAAACACGCAAATATATTTCTACTTTCCCTCACCTGTATCCAATGTGCATACGGTACTGCATTGGTGCATCAAATACAATGAATCTTAATCATTATGTTACATTTTTCACGTGACGGCAAGGTGATCAGTCTTATATGTTAGTGACAGTCTACGGTATCACACATGAAACATTTTTATGTAAACACATAGAAGTAAATATTTCAAATTGACACCTACTGAAAACGAACCCGTAACAAATGAATGTGGTAATGATTATTATTAGGTCCTTACATATGAAATTGGCGTTTTGCCGTACTGGCAACATTGATCTCAAATATCTTCTCTTTGGTTAGGAATTCCAAATTCAAATTTATACAGCTATTTACTCAAGTATTTGTGTTTCGAAAATTATAATTAATTTGTTTTTTCCTCAATTGTTTTTTTTCTTTGCGTCACTCAGTTTACAAAATGGAAAACTTGAAATATCGCGTTATTTACGAGTACGAGTTCCACCGTGGCACCAGTGCTGCAGAAACGGCTCGAAGGATTAATGATGTGTATGGCGACGGTGCCGCAAAAGAAAACACAGTGCGTTTTTGGTTCCAACGTTTTCGTTCTGGAAATTTCGACCTGCAGAACAAGCCCCGTGGACGGCCGGAGACCAAAGTTGATAATGAAGAATTGAAGGCTATTGTGGAAGCGGATCCATCGCAAACCACGTCCGAGTTAGCTGCAGGCTGCGGTGTTAGTGATAAAACTGTTTTAATCCACTTGAAGCAAATTGGGAAGGTGAAAAAGCTTGAATTAGGGTCCTTACATATGAAATTGGCGTTTTGTATGGGAGGAACATAAAGTTGATTTTTTTAAAATATAATATTACAAATTAGAAGAGCTTCAATTGGAATGTCTAAGACATCCACCGTACTCTCCGGACCTTGCCTCAACAGATTACTATTTTTTTTTTCGAAATTTGGATAACTTCTTGCAAGGGAAAAAATTCAACTCCGATGGGGCAGTCCAAACCGACTTCAAAGATTTTATTGATTCCCGTCCGAATGGTTTTATTAGTAAAGGGATCGATGAACTACCTATGAGATGGCAAAAGTGCATAGATAGCAATGGTACATAATTTGATTAAATAAATATATTATATTTTTAAAAAATCAACTTTATGTTCCTCCCATACAAAACGCCCTAAACTTCCTACCCTCAGACTTTTCCTAGATTATCTTCTAACCCACGAATTTCACATTGGTATCAAAATTGGTGAATATTTTCTTCAGTACGTGCTCCAGTTATCTGCAGTTCAAAATCTTTTGCAATATTTTTTATTAATGTTTAAAAACGATGTTAATAGTATAATAAAATCTCTTTTCCCAGAATTTAAACCATTTGCCAATTATTAAGTTAAGTACGATCTTTATAATATTAGAAATCCTTTATTATGCAAATGAACGTTTTTCTCGGTATATTCATTGCAAAGAACACCATTTCATGCCCGTAGCGGCCATATTGCGCGTTATTAAAAAAGGCGGGCAAAGATGTCTGATTTTTTTATAAAATAAACATGCCATATACAAGGTACGGGAGGGGGACGTCCGAAGAGGGGGAGGAGGTCGACTAATGAAAAATATTTTTAATAAAACTGCCTGTACTTTGGAGTTTACTAAGCGAGGTTTAAGCGGCATCGAGATTGAACGAGACAACGTAATATGCAAAGCTGGTGATAAACAGAGATAAAAATTCGTTTTGATGTCGGTAGATTAAATATTTAAAAACATGTCGTATTTTGACTTAACGGAAATTAAAGACTTCCTATTTAATATTGTAGTAAAACCTTACGAAAAATTCAGTACATTCAAGTAAATAGCTTTTTTACCGATAAACCGTTTCATTTTATTTGAATTTTCTTATATGTACAATGTACATATTATAATATAATACAATTTGTACCTAGACATCCCTATGGCTAATTTTCATTAATTCTAAGAATCCGTTTACTAACAACACCATGTCTTTAAGACTTGCATACAAGTAATATAATTTTGGTTTAAGTTTTCTAATTTGAACAAATTGTTGACATTGAATGTCTTTAGAGAAGAAAAAGCGGTTGCTTAAGCTGGATAGTGAGCCATTAAATTAGTTTAAATAACGCGCACTATGAGATTTACTTGTTACCCGAGTTATTTATCGCGTGGGAGTAAAATTTACTTTGATTTTTGTGAAATTAATTTTGGATTAGGTTTTCGGCTGGGAAAAGGATTTTAATTGATAAAGATGTTAACTCGAAAAGTGTCCTATTTAAATATTAATGTGTTTGAATTATCCCAGTTTTCTCAATTTCCTTTTTATCGTTACCATTCACACACTATAAAGGCGAATAATTTTCCACCAGAATGAATAAATTCAGCATCCCATTATGAGGCGTCTTTAATCGTGCCGTAAATTTCTTAGTACCGTGGACTAAATTTATTTTGCCATAATTCCCCATAATGTGAGAAAACTTAAGGTGACCATTCGCGAACGTGCATACAAAAAAGAATATATAGCTATTGTAGCTTTTCTCTTCATTTTTTAAAATAAACTTAGTAAACATAAGTAAACTTTTATGTCATTCCTTTTTTTTTTTCTTGAGAAAGCAGGTATCTACCTGATAATTTAATTTCGTCTGAGAATAAAAGGGCACTTATACGCAATTTAAAGGTAATTGATTACTTTTTAAAGAAGGTTCAGAATTTTTTTTAATCCACATATTAAGTGAGTTTAAATAAACACAGATCACATAATAAAGCAAACATTTTTGTACCTTATAAGTATTAAATTTGTGGAATTTTATGTTAGAAACACTCACTTTGTAGTCATTCATATATAAACCATTTAAATGAAACACTTTAAAACAAAGTACATTGTCATCATTAAAACAAAGTGTTTCATTAAAATATGTAGTTTATTAAATTTGTTTTTTTACGGTTTTTGAACATATGTATAATAAAATAATATTATTTTTTTTTCATGCTGACAGTCTTTGTTTTACTGCAGAAAGTATAGTCTGACATCAGTATTTCATCAGTATTTCATAGTGAAATCAGCATTTCAGTTGAATTCAGTACATAATATGATGAAGATAAATTCCGGAAAAACGAAAAGTAAATACGTACGTTTATGGTCACTTTAACGGTAATATGAGAAAGGTTATAGCTTAAATAATCGTATTCCTTACTAGGTAATACAGAAAAGTCAACAATGTGAGTTTATGACTTTATTAAAGGAACAGAAACATTTTTCAACGCTGTAACACGAATTTCTCAAATTTATGAAAGGCGAAGGCATATTTCTCCTTCAGCTTCGCCTACACAATATGTAAATGCAGGAAATTGATATAATAGTTCCAAAGCCAATTTCTCACTTTTATACCGTAATAATGTTTTACTGTTAAGAGGTTTTGCATCTTCCGATGTAATAAATCGTACGAAATAAAAAAATTATTTATATTCTACAGCCTAAGGTCCTACTTAAAAAGTTATGTGAATTTTCACTATAATCTTATCTCGGTTTTATTTTTTGGTGGTGACAATGTACATTTTTTCATCCTTTACCATAAACTAACTTAATATCTTAATAGTAGATAATATACATATTAATCAGTATAAGCTAGTTTATTCTCAGTAAAGTATATTCTATCATCAAATTAGATAAAAAAATATTTAGTAGTAAGACGAAATACCTAACCAATATGCATGTTTCGATAAGACAATGAATTTTTTAGCAGCAAAAGACGGACTGTTCAAAAGGCTTAACAAAATAGATCAGTCACACAGTATACTAAGCGGAGTCAAGGAGTCGTGACTCCTAACGGAAGAAGAAAAAATATAACCTTCATACATTATTCGCTCAACAAACAATCTGAAAACAAACTAGCCTTAAAAAACCTTAATTAAATGCAGCGATCACGCACTTAGCTTTTAATGGAAATAAACTTGGTAATATAAAATACTTATATCCTGACTCGTGTCAAAAATAAGCAGAATTTTTTTTTAAGCATTATATGATTTTAAAGATTAAACGAAGCTTTGAGTTGAAAGAATAGGAACATTGACGTATAAAAGATAGATTCTTTTAAGGAGCTTCTTAAAAGTAGATCTAATCTAGTTTATTGAGTTTTCTCTGCTTAAGTACTTAACTGCAGTGAAGTTCACAGTTTTACGACCAAACTGCGATTTTATATTGCACCCTGGCTATTGACTGCAATGTGAATAGTTACTTTGGCAAAAAGGCACTTTAAAAAAAAATTAAAACACGTAGGTACCAACCAATAGTATAAGCGTAACTCTTTATTATATTTGTTATAGGTTTTCGATTAAAGAAGTTTTTTAACTTAAATAGAAACTTTATTAACCCGTTTTAGGAATATGTAACTGCATTGTGTAATCATTGAACGCCAATTTTCAGTGTAAACTTGCATTTTTCTCCTAATTTCTTCCAAAATTTTCCAAAATATAGCTCGTTAAACAATAGATTTGCTGAAACATTTTTGTTGAAATTTATTAGAGGTTTCTTTCAATCTCTTTTATAAGCTATCAATTTTAATTTATTCATGATTTCTTCATAGGCGGATATCACTTTATTAGAATATCGATAGTTGCTTTTTATTGTTTCCATGCAAGATGTGCCTAAAAAAGAAACATAGATTTAAACTTGTTTTAATTACCACGTGTTGTGTTTTTTTCATTTTTCAGTCACGAATCCAAGAGACCCTTTCAATAAAAGTTTTTGCTTCAAATATACGTTATTTGTACTGGCCGGTCAGCTGCCAAACAAAAGTCACGTATGTGTCGAAACAGACTTAATTCGTTAATTAAATGGCTTAACTGTGATTTCAGTAAATTGATTTGCCAAGCTCAGGGGCAGATTGAACATAATCGTGATTCTGTACGAACTATTCTTTGAAAGAATGCAGTTCAAAGTGTTGATATTTATTATACGTCATCTTGCTGCTTGTTTGTACTAAGGACTTTAAAGAAAATTTAACGAGAGGAGTATAATATTTAACTCAAATGATCACACTGCACAAATATTGGTTTAGGTACTTCTATGTGACATATTGGATATTTTTCATTAATGAAATAAATTATCAAGATACAATACATTTTATGTGATAATTAACTGCCCTATGCACCATTAAAAATGGATAGAACAAAGGTGGGAGGAAATTTATTTGGTGACTGGTGCTGAATCACAAGACTGATAATCTTCAACCAATGCAGTACCCTATGTACCATTTGGCATAGACGCGGACGAGGGTAAAAAATTTATATTTATTTTATCTATTTTACACGCACTTGAAAAAACACACCTTATCTAAAATTTTCTCGGTGGTCCGTTGAACAAATAAGCTTTGAGATTCAGTGTGTGTATATTTTGCAGTCACGCTGCCAGGAACCGGTCGTACGGCTTAGTGGTCATAGATCACTCGCGGCAGATCAAGGTCTTGGGTTCAGTCGCTTTGTTTTATGTAATATAGATTGGTTACGGGGCAATAATGACATGTCATGTGAATCCAGCTCTGAAAGAATCTGATGTCTATAAGCCTAGTTTAGATGCATAGTGTGCAAGCGTATATATCTTGCCTCTGATTAGGAGCCAATTGCTCGCTTCATTCATTCTTAATCACACATATATGACACTTATACATCGGCCTAGATAATGGACACTGCGTGTGCTCAGATGTCTGCAAAGTAGGGTTTAAAAATACGGCATCTCAATCCAAAATTTAAAAAAAGGCGTGCCTTGGGAATACAAATGTTTTTTTTTTTAGGCGGTGACAATCTACGAGCTTCGATCGATTCACTCGGTTTACACTGTGTTTTCAAATTTTACCATTGACATTTAATCGCCCAATGTTTTTTTAAAAATGCAAATGTGTAATGTTGTGTTGCGGTACATTTATAAATAACGTGGAATTTTGATTTAGGAGACAATCTCATTACCAATGCGTGTTTTGGGAATTTCTAAAAGTCGTAGCAAGGAAACATTTGACTATCGTCATTCTCATTTTACCTTAACAAGTTTTGTTTCTGAGAGCAAATCGGGGGGTACCATATCATATTTTATTTAATAGTTACACAATGCTCTATCCTATAAAAATAAATGCCTCAAATGACTGCGACAAGTGTTTTCTTTATTTAGTTTTGATTCGCTAAAAAATATGATTTGCCGCAAAGGAAACTAGGCTTAACTCTAAAAATTAATATTTGTAGACATGCCCCTGCGACTCTACCTCCCCGATGTATAAAGCAAGAAATAAGTTGATCATCTAAACTAGGCCTTATTTTAGAGCATTTGTACGTGAACCGCAACTAATGGTACAATTTGTTAAAATTACACACACGCATGGAATACAACGTTCAATGCCAGGGTAATAATATAAGTAGAACTAATGAAATTTATTAACAATTGAAAAAAATATAACGAGTGATATAAACATTGTAATAATTTGGTTTCGTTAGATTTGCCATAGTACCATGTGAATTGAATAAGAAGTCAGTGTTAATTATACACAAACATTAACATTCAACAAATAAATTCCTGCTTGCCTATTATTAACCAACTAAAAACATCATTAATTTGTATCATAGATTAAAAACACCTTGATAGGAATAGGCACATAAGAGAAAAACAATGTATGGGTAAGTACCTAAATTGTAAATAGGTTTATTTATTATTACATCATAGACACTAACTCACGAAAGCTTATGGGTAAATGTTCACATCTGTTGATGACTGCTTGATAATTGTTGAATTCTTACAGTATTTCTAAAATTTATTTTGTATATGTACGGTAACTATTTTAACATTGTTTTAGTACTGAATCGTAAGACTTATCCTTCAGGTAATTAAATGATCAAGATACACTGCACTTAGTGTATCAATGCAGTGCCCTATGCACCATTGGGTGCGGCTAAGGGAAAGTAGTAAAATAGTTTTGCGTAATGCCCACATACAATTAGCTACATTACGCTTTGTTTGTTTAATATAATGGTAAATGGATCTATTTATTTTAGAAACTTAAAAAAAAAAGCTATTGAAGAGTTAAAATATTCAACTTATTCACCAATATAAACATTTCCATATAAGATAACTGTAAATTTTATGAATTTCGCGTCATGTGTGCAACGTATCTAAGAGTGGGCATTCAAAAAAAGAGTTAAAAATATATTGTAAATATTTTAGTTGCCCGTCACAGAATGCTTTATTTTATTTATACCAGGGTCCTTGAAATGGCGTCACTTTTATAATTTTGTTCGTGTTCTTACACCTTAATGTGATGATGAATAACCTCTGACACCAATATTTCATTGGTATGAACTTAATGAAACCATAATACTTAAATTAATTACAACACCTACGTGAATATTATTAAATCACGACTAAACCTCCTGTTTCGTAAAGAAAAATAAAAAATTGGGACAAAAAATATGCATTATTTAACAAACCAAGAAATGAAAAAAATCGGGGCTATTAGCAAGGTTTTGAAGTTCACGTATACACCTCATCACGTAGTAAGACGTGGGACTACGTTTATTTCAAACTTTCATATCGAATATTGTTTTTCTATATATATATAACATCTTAGATTTTGTTGTTTTTTTATTTCAATTTAGAATGCCTATGGGGTAGTGAAAAAGTGCTGAAAGCGAGTTTTCTTGATTTCGTTATATTGCAGTTTGACATAACATTATTAGGTGGACCTGACTTGAGGGAGGATTCACGGAAACTGTTCGCCGAAAGTCTGATAATGATGCTGATATGAGATATTTATTAAAATTTTTTTAGATATTAGACTTAGACTTAAACATTTTAATTTTTTTTGTTTCAAAAAACAATTAACCGTTTCCGTTTTTATACTTAGTGGGATCATAGAAAAAAACATATTTTGTTTTGATAAGGACCTAAATAATATTAAAGATTCAAACCAGGATGCCAAATGGAGTCTATCCGTACCGAGGAGGATAGATGGCCAAATTAATGCTGGCCTAAATGCATCCTGCACTATGGTGCAGTTAAAGTACACTTTTCTTATTTATTTATTTACTTTAGTGAAGGTATACCGAAGTATTTTATTGTTTTTAACCACCTCAACAGGCCAGGAGGCCCAATTACAGAGGGGAACAACGCCACAAACATGAACAATTATTTTACGAAATGTGGGGCAAACATTCGCACTTTACTCTGAATTAGAGCTGTTAAATGATCATCATAATAAATCTATTTTCGGATATATAAGGGTCATTTAGATTCCACAAACTGCTTCTAAATTAAGCGATTGGCAGCCAATAAATTACTGTTCATCTTCCAAAACAGGTCCACGTAGCGGGTCGATAAGCTCAGCTCGTAAATGTACAATTAATGATATTACGTTGAGTTACGTTAATACAATCAATTTATGGTTACTTTTTCTTTCCATTGTTCTATGCCTAAACTACCTATGCATATATGCCAACCTAGCATATTAGCATTGTCCTCTATTTGTTTTGTTTAATATTAAACTTGGCATGGGAATTCGCTAGTAATTCTATCGTTTGAGGCGAAAACTTCTATTGTTAATTTAAAATATTAAGCGTATCCAACAATGAATAAGATAATTATTCACTAAACGATCATGCATAACTTATTTGTTCATTTACAAGGCTTTTTTGATATATTTCTTGGGTTAATCCTACATAAAAGGTTAAGAAAAACCTTTTGATTAAGTACTCGCAGTAAATTACATAACAAAACAATAAATTATTCTGATACATAAATCAGAAATAATGTATGTGTAAGCTTCGAACAAGAATTTCAGAGAAGTGACATTCCATACTTGAAAAAACTTTCGCGTCTGAGGTGTCTAGTTACCCGATACGTCACTCACTACGTTATCAGTAGGCATTTATGACAACACTAGACATCTACGTCGTACGTTTCGTGTATTGGCCTAAGTGCTGTAGTCTTTAGACGGTAAAATTTGAAAATAAGTAGTGTTTTAAAATTAACCCTAGGAAGCGTATATTTTTAGAAAATTTGTATGGAGACGCCCCTTCTTGTGAATTCTGGTTCGAAGTATGTAAGCTTAAAGGGCAGACTTGAAGCACCATTTTGTAGTTAGATATTTAATTTTTAGTATTTAGGCATAAAATCAATAATTTTATTTTAATTTTAATTTCTTTAAAAAATCTTATAAAACATACATGTATTATATTCCCAGGAGTTATAAAAACTCATTTGGGACCGGTATTATTCACATTTTTAATTACATATTGCACAATCAAAAAGACGAATAAGAAAGACGATTCAAAATTAACACATTCAATCTTAATCCTAAACATCATATCTATCATTGAAAAACATATTTAAATACAATATAAAAGGCTTGAAGCATGTTTTTTCTCTGTGAATGTTATAAAATAAAAAAATTACAAACTTTAAGCCTTTGATTTGCTATCCGTTTGTCAGTGGGTTAATGAGCGAGATCAATTCCTAGAGTGAATTTTAATTAAAGATGACGATGTCGTTAGCTTTCCATATTAAAACTTAAGTATACTCACAACAAAAAAAGTTATTTTTCTCAACCCTGGGTGTTTTGTGACGTTATTCCCGTCTCGTATTGGGCCTCCTGGCCTGTTGAGCTGGATAAAATATTTAAAAAAAAGGATGTACGATAGAATCTCGATTACTATTTATTACTCTGCTACCAAATATAAAGCAATTATGGATTTATGGATGAGTAATGTTTTATTGTACTGGATTCTCAGCAAGCATTACAACGAGCCTCTCTTATATCACTTTTACAAAAGTAATAATGCAGATATACCTACTACCTATTTTTAAAAATACTGCAAGAAATTAACGTGTAAAATAAAGTTTTAAGTAAGGAATCCATACATTTATTTACATACAATGAAGAGTGTAAGTAAAAATACCCAGTTTTCAAGATAAAAAAAAATATTGAGGCTCTTAAACGTTAAAAAAACACCTTAAGTAAGTCTCATTGTATTTCTCAAGAACTATAGAAAGGTCGAGTGAGTAACCAAAGACTCGAGAATTGGTAATAAATATATGCATTATGCAATTATTATTTTACAGTAAGAATAAAATCATTGTAGCCTTAAAACTACAAAGTGGCAGTTTCATAGGTTATTTTGTATACAAATTGAAGTGAAGTACATAGTAAAATAATACATTTCATGCGGCCTTCAAAAAACAAATAAACACAAAACAAATACAAGTTATTACCTGATATTCACTGAAAAATTCACTGTTACTGTATACAAGTCTTTTATGGCTACACAATAGTGTTTTTTTTTTTAAATAATGCCACTTTGTAGTTCAATGATTGAGATTTTTTTACGTCCCAAATGTAGTGTTTTAAAAATAATTTTCCGGATTAACTGGTAGCCACAAAGCTTCGAAAAAAATATCTCGTATATACTTAAAACTATCTCCTAAAGAAATATCGTAATCAGTTTTGGAAAGGGTATATTAAATCCTCAGGAAAACAAGTAACGGATCTCTTTTGTTATTATTTTTATATTTTATGGATAACTTAAGGTCGCTTGGCCTAGAGGCAGTTTGTGGAATCCATATGCTCCACCAGGAAGCGATTATGGTGTGATGATGATGATGATAATAAAGTCTTAACAAAATTTTAAAAAGGCTTTTAACGAGTAAATTAAATTTCTGTGAAATAACCAATTTTTAGTAAAAAGACTAAAAGTCTCAATAAGCCACATTTAGTGAACGCCGCTAATTTGTTCCCATGTTATAGTATAGGGCAAAACCTTTTTTCTAACGTAGGTTCTGGTGTGTTTTCTACTCGGATATGTATTTTTAGATCAATTTTGTTTTTTTTTGTTCTCACTGGGAATCGAACACGGAACCTCCGTATCGTGAGTCTAGCGTCTTAGCCACTACGCTAAGGAGGCTTCCAATATTATTTATGATTATCTCAATTTATTTTGAGCGTAGGTTTGCCGTGAAGAATTATATTTATGTGAAAAGCCAAAAAAAACCAGTAATTCATTGTTTAAAATTTTTTGCTATCACGTTGCTAATCAATAATTTAAAGACTATTAGTGTAGTATTATTAATTGCTTTAAATTTTTCATCCATTATTCAAATTCATAATCATTTTTTAATCACTACAATGTAAATGTCTTAATAAAATCAAATAACTCTTAAAAAAGGACTACCCAAAAAAGGATAATAATAATGCTTCGGGCATTCAAAACAATTTAATCACATGTTCTAAATTAGTAGTCGATTTTGTATAATACATTATAACAATGTAATTGAACTGCCGATAATTCAATAATCGTTCAACATTAATCTTCATGCCGTTTAACTTAATAATTACCTTACATGACAACATGTATATCAGTTAATAATACGCACATAAATCTAAAAACAAATGTAAAGGATTTTTTTAAAAAATATTTTGGCTACGCAGAGGTGCTACAAGACATTAATTACAAAAAAGGGAATAAATTAATACAAAATAAATGTGAACAATTTTTTATGTTTAGGTTCTAAGTTCCGTCATATCTACCGACATTTTAAGCGTGTCCAAATACTTGTAGACAAAAACTGGATTTCACCCATTACGGGCCAACATTAAATTTACAATAGACATCTCAAAAGAGATGAGAAGTTCGGAAGGGAATATGGATATTTATGCGATTACAAGGCTTATGATCTGTCATTGGATGGGCCAATACAGCATAAGCTCTGTCTGCCTAGATATCCATATTCCCTTCCAAACTTCTCGTCTTTGTTGAGGTGGCAATTGCATTTTATCTTTCTCCCAATTACAAACATTTATTAATTATACTCTTGAATATATTAATTGTTCGTAGACACACTTACGAAAAATGGTAAAAATTAAAAAGTAATTGTATTTATATTGTAACTTTTAGAGCAATTTGACATCTCAACAGAGACTAGAAATTTGGAAGGGAATATGGATATCTAGGCGTTTACAGGGCTTATGACCTGTCATTGGCTGGGTTAAGTGGCCACTTGATGTATTACAACATTCCCCATTCCACCTAGTATTTGATATCCATATCTGCCAATATACAATAAAATGGCGCGACGCTTCACATGTGAACACTCTCTGTCATCCACTGAAAAATGTTGTTTATAACTTTTAGAGGCCTAAAAAAATTTTTAAACGAATATTTGTTTTTTGTTGTAAAAAGAAGCCTTTTAAGACTTATTTTATTAATCTATATTTTTACCATACAATATTTACGTTTATTGTAAGATGATATAAACATATAATTACCCATCACACATCTTAAATAAATGATGTATGGGTTTCTTTAAAAGTTATAAAAAATATTAAATACTTTAAAAATCAGGTCCGTTCACAACGGATTTATATTTATTATTTATTTATTTATATTGAAAAAAATAATTATATCAAAATATTTATTATAACTGACATGTTAATTGGTTATTGCACGAATGTCTGTATGTTGTAACATATCAAAATATGTAAGATATATGTAAACAAAACATTAATATTCTCATGTCAAGAAAACGAATGAGCTAATCACTGTTTTCATTTATTTTTTATCTTTTAATTCTTTAAATTCTTTCGTTGTTTTAAATTACTAAGTTATTGTTGATAACCTGTGTGTTTTTATAATAACTAGGTTTTATGTTTTCAAGGTTAGAGATATCAAACGAATTATGATATTATAAAATGATGAAAGATGACCTAAGAGCGGGTACCCATTAGGTGTTTTTAAGTGCGCGCTTTGGAAACGCGCGTTTTAAGAATAAAGAGCTCGGTCAAAGGTCTACCTACACATTCAAGCGCGCGTCAGACGCACGCTGTCAGATTTCCGTTAAAGGATAAAGGAAGGCTTAATCCTAATATATCCATAGTTAATTACACGCCGAGAGCCTTACATCACCTATAAAGCCTCTTTCAAATCGTTCAGTAAATGCGATAACATTATCCACCCCTGGGAACTTTGGGGTAGTTTGCTCATCACAAAGTCATTTTGTTCTTAAATTTAGAAGGGTTAAAGCTACATAGTATATTAAGGTGGAGACAAGATCTGGGTTTTTTTTTCTCATTATAAGCATAAAACGTTTACGTATTTTTTGATTACGGGTAATATAATTACTTACGCTGCATGATTGCAATAAGAAACGAGTATTTTGAATAACAGCTTCATATCTAAAAATGTAAATAGTAAATTAATATAATTATTTTATTTTTAGATTGATATAAAATATTATTTTATACATATGAAAGTAAGAACCTTTTTACCAAACAGTTTATTTGTTTTCTTTACATACAGAGAGGCTACTCGAAGCAAATCTCCGTTTTCACTGAGGCTCATATTCCCCTAAAACTCATTTGCATAGCAATGCATGGTGCGGGAATACATGGGGCAGACGACAATGCTAATCAGTTAGAGGCGATCATGAGCCTTAGTAAAAACGGAGATATCTTACTTTGCTTTTAATAGCGTCGTGCATCTTCTAATCAACTTAGATATGGCATTACTATTTAATTTCCCCTTCATTCATATTTTTAACACCGTGCCATGATCAAGTCCGTGTCACATGAAAAGTCGGAAAAATCGGCATGCGTGCATGAAATGTATGAATGTGTAGGAAGCAAGGAAAAGGGCTAATGAGGTAAGGCGTTCAATTATTTTCTATGACTACCGCTTTGGGGAAACGGCGTGATGGTTAGTTTGTTAGCTATGATTCCAGATTTTTTAAACTTAAAATTTATAAACACAACTCAAAAATAAAAATCGTAGTACAAAGAACGCTCAAATGATTACATAAACATATGTACATATATATATAGCATTCGTACGGATTGAAAACAAATCAAGGTGGAATGTTTAAGATTTTTAAGTAATTTATAGTTGTTTTGACTCAAAAAGACATTTCAATAGCTTTGAATTGAGTAATAATTCTAGTATGCAGGTACTGTAAGTCGCTAGCCGGTGACAAATCCGCTTATCGTGACAACTGCACAAACGCACATTAATATTTACAACTGTCGTTGTGTATGCAGTTGATAATGATCAGAGATTCTTGTCTCTTTACAAGAGCAACGCCAACATGTTTGCGATAACAGAACAACTCCAGCTAGCTTGTAAATACCGACAATATTTTGTTGTTCTTTTCCAAGCGACTGACAACTCGCATTACCAATACGGCATTGGAAATAAAGATCTGACGTTTGATAAGCTGACACCCGCTGATAAAATTTCACCAAATCAAATATTTGAATTTATCAAAGTGACTAAAATTTGTTTGGAGTTAATGATATGATGGTGACGGTTAGAATTACTACTACTAGGTTCTTTATACCTTGTCCGCACCAAATGGTGCATAGGGCACTGAATCAGTTTACCAAGTGCAGTGTATCTTGATCATTTTATTACACGAAGGGAAAATTATCAGTCAAACGCTTCAATACCAGTTCAAGGTACCACACATGAAATATTAATATGAAAATCATATGTCAATAAATATTTCACGTTGACCCTCTACGGTATTCGAACCCGAGACCTCATGCATGGTGCGCTAACACTATGCTACGAGGCGGACAACTCGAAGACAAGACGATCAGCCACTTTTTAATAAACCGTTCATACTGACCCCGACGGGAAATGAACCCACAATCTTATACATGGTAGCCCAACACTCTAGCCATTACATCGCGAGGTGGACATTTAACACTTGGTGGATCTTCAAACAAGAATTGCAGAGAAGTGACATTCCATACTTAAAAAATACTACCGTGTCTGAGGTGTCTAGTTACCCATTACTCACTAAGTCAGCAATTATCATCTACGTCATCACTAGACATCTACGTCACACGTCTTGTGTATTGACCTATGTGCTGGAGTCTTTAGACGGTGGAATTCGATTATAAGCGGTGTTATGAAATTAACTCTAGGAAGCGTATATTAAAAAAAAAATTGTATTGAAACGTCTCTTCTAGTAAATTTTGGTTTGAAGAGGTAGATTCATTCATTTTTTGTGGTAATAAAGTAAAATTATTAACGATTGTTTAAATCAATAGTTTTTAATGTGACATTTATTTTGTATTTATGCATTTGAAAACTAGTATACTTAGAAAGGTCTATGATGAAATATTTACATCATACAAGAAATATTTGTTTTACTTAATATTAATAGTTTAATAAAATGGATTTATGCTTTCAAAAGACAATGGCACTTGTAAGAAAACTGTGCTGCAGCGATCTTCTTGAACTGGCACATACAAATTGCATCACACAGCAATGGCTTTCCACGGGAGAGTATAAATCTCGTGTACAATATTACAAAAATGGTGATGTAATATCTTACTAAGCTTTTTGCTCAGCAAATTGAGATGGAGTCATTGTTCTCTCCACCATTTCTCTAGATAAGGTTCCAAGTTAAAATTATTCAAAATATATTTATAATAATTTATAACCGCGGGAGTTCAGATCCAATTTAAAATTGAGGCGTGGTATGCTGAAAGTATTTTGCAATTGAAAATTAAATTATCGCTACAAAGGAGTAGGTGCTGAAAAATGTCAATGTGAAAATATCCTTGAGCAATATCGCGCTGTAAAATAATAACTTCCGCATATAAGTACATTTTTTTGGGAGATTTGCTAAAGACACGGAAAAATGCATAAAGTAAAATCAGCTATTTTAATTTAAAACAAAACACCGAAGCCGATGCGACGCGTGAGGTACAATAATTTTTTTTATCTTGTGGACCTAGTGAGACTAAAACTAGTTAAGAGCCTCCGCAGACTAGAGACTTTCTATCGGGCGATAGTTTAGTCGGGTTGTGCTGCTAGCGCGTACACTGAATCAACAAAACAGTCGGGTTGGTGATGAGTGCGCAGACTAGAGAACAGTCGGCCAACTGCTCTCGAATGATTTTCCAGTTAATAAACGACTTTTGAAGAGAGCGGTCGCAATAAATGCTGGAACAATATTGTCAAGAAAAGTTATTATTGCTGCAATACTACGAAGGAGAACTTTATATTGATGTACCATAATTTATATATATTGATTCACCATTGCATTATCTCTATTCCTTTATGTATATTTTGTGAACTTTTCTATTTTTGTTGTATTTCTATGATAAATTTATTTTTTGCTAATGGCTCCTGATGACAAACGGCAAAATTGCGGTTTATCGGGACGGCATTATTTTTGTTTTTCTAATATTATGTTTTATTTTCTTAATAAAGAACACTAAAAAAAAAAAAAAAAAAAAAAAAAAAGAGAGAGATTAAAAAGAGAAACCGAGAGTATTGGGTGCATCCCATCTACAGTGATAGGTTATTGAATGGAAAATTTTACACAATGCATTCGAAATTACAGGAATACCCCAAAAAAAACTTCGCCTTTTATCGAATAAACATAACCAGCTTGACCGTCCCGCACCAAAGCTCGGAGTGAATTGAGCTATAGCTATCGCCCGATTGAACGATCGGCAAGTGTGCGCGCGTGGAAGAGCACCACACTGATTAAGCTATCGGCCGATAGTTTATCGATAGGATAGTTTAAAAGCAATCGCAAGGCCTATTAAACTAAGCAATCGGCCAATACCGGATCGTTGTAGTATGCGCACTTGCATACATCTTCATACTGATTAAAAGCCCGACTAAACTATCGCCCGATAGAAAGTCTCTAGTCTGCGGGGGCTCTAATAGTTACCATCACGGAAAAAAAATCCATTTTGTTAGCATAACTGGTCCATTGTTTCTAACCTCTTATTGTTCGCAGGTGAAATGTCAACAGCTTCCTTCCGTGAGATCGGAAGATACAGGAGAAGGCAGATCAGTGATGGATGATCTCTGAAACAACGGAATAGAAAATTATATTACTATTTGTTAGTCACTCCATCGCTAAAACATCAAAAATGTAATTTTATAATTTAAGTTTTGCCACGGGACTTAAAAATATACATTTTGAGTGTATTTAATTTAACTCACCTCTGCATTTTTAACTATAAAATAAATAATATTAAGTGCATTAAAGTAAAAAGACATAACCCGTCACAAAATATACGTTTTGGTATAAAATGTGGCAAATTGCAGATAAGACAACGACAGATAAATGCTAGAAAATATAAAAACCCTACTTGCAACTAAATAATAAGTCTACATAATATCGTAAATAATAATTGTACAATATTTATTTATTTATTTATTTATTAAAGTACATATACATATAAAATATTACATTTTATCGCCTAACTAGGCTCTAGGCCCGTTTTAAGGCGAGTAAATATATAATGGACATACTTTTTTCTTTTTTATTACAAATTTTAGAAACAATACATAAATAAAATACAATTACAACTAATACATATTACCTAGTCTATTAAGAAAAATGAAAATGATGGAAGAATATTGACCTTAATTTCAATAAATATAATCGATTTCCGTTCTCTTCTTTCTCTTATTATTATTATAATCATGGATAATTTATAAAGCGCCGTTTTCTTATAAATATACCTCAAGGGCGCTTCTTCCTTGGAGCAGTCGATTGGTTACACGATGGCAAGATGATCAGTTTTATGCTTCGTGCCAGCCTACAGGGCGTCCCAAACTTATGGGACATGAAGGGGAAGTACCTTGAATATCGTAGATAGTGTATTTTGCTGAAAAAAGACTTTATGTTACTTTTAAAAGTTAGTAATTCTGCATTCATAGATTTTCTAAAAATTACTTGCTTCGTCTGGGAATCGAACCGACTTAAATGTCAAAAAAAAAAATCACCCTACTTTTATGATGCCAATCGAAAGAATAGCTAAAAAATAATAACTTTGCTTAAGTAACATAGTATTTTTAAAAAAAGGAACAACATGAAATTAATCATTTTAATCAAATTAAAAACACACATGAAAGTGCCGTAGTAAATTAAGTAAGTATTTTTGTAAATTAAATAATTAAATGCTCAAAATGAGAGATCCCTCTTGTCTTACGCAAATCGCCTGACTCAATTATTTTACGTTGTTCCTTTCTTTTAAAATACTATGTTACTTAAGCAAAGTTATTATTTTTTTAGCTATTCTTTCGATTGGCATCATAAAAGTAGGGTGATTTTTTTTTTGACATTTAAGTCGGTTCGATTCCCAGACGAAGCAAGTAATTTTTAGAAAATCTATGAATGCAGAATTACTAACTTTTAAAAGTAACATAAAGTCTTCTTTCAGCAAAATACACTATCTACGATATTTAAGTTACTTCCCCTTCATGTCCCATAAGTTTGGGACGCACAATAATTATGGTGTTATTATTTTTGCGGTTTAAACATTAGTGTAACTTATTTGGTTCAAATATTTTTGATGATTTTATTTTAACTACCTCAACAATCAAGGAGGTACAATAACAGGGGGGAACTTTTAATTTCTCTTGCTAACAAAGTTTTTTTTTTTTACATTTGTGTTTCTTAATATCATGAATAAGGCGGAAAATAAATATTTACGTCACATTTTTCGCAAATTAAATGGAGTTTTGTATAAAAAAACGATCGTTGACTCGCCGATCGCATATAAATTTTTACTTAACCCATAATATTACAAACGGAAAATTGCTCATGCTCCTAGCCCATTTTGAGCAGTCGTAAAAAATACAAGAAAAATAAAAATGCCGATCTATAAACTCTAAATATAAATCACAGTTTTATTCGAAGGAGGATTTCATGCAGACCAGTGTTATAGCTTTTCAACAATTCGGTATTCATATCATTATTACCAACATAATTAATGTTAACAGAAACAGTACGTGACGTCATAGGCAATCAACCTGACCACTTGTTACCCTGTGGTCTGTCTACACTAGGGGCATAAATTACTGTATTAATTGTTTTAGTACTATAGGGAGGAGGTCAAGTGGCCCTTAAGGTGGGTGTACATTATCCTAGACGTCAATTATCTGACCGCTCTACAACTCATAACGCTAGTACACACTAATACGCCCTTGAGGTGTTTTACTTAGTGTGAACCGAGCTTAATAGCGGCGTTAATCAATATCAAGCCACACAATGCAAGATACTGCATACAAGCTTTACTTTGAATGCACTCAATTGAACTAATGCTTTCCCTTATCCGCACTCAATAGTGCATAGAATACTGAATTGGTCCTGCAAATGCAATGAATTGATTATTTGTTTCGTGAAGTGTCAGCCCAAAGTAAAATATACCTTTTAAATATTTTCATGTTGCATCAGAAATCAAACTTACAACTTTATGCATGACAGTACAACGTGCTAGTACGATATACGTTTAAAAAAGTATAGTTCAGATAAACTTTAAAACAAAATAGAAATGTTACTAATAATTGTTTAATTACATTTAACAGTAAGCAATAGACTAAAACTTATAATTACTTTAGAGACCGCAAATATATCACTAAGTTGTGAATTGAAAAATTGCATTCTGCTCTAAGATTAATAGCTATCGTAGGTGATAATTAAAAACTGGATTCGTTGTTGAGGTCTTAATATGTTTTTATGAAAAATTTGCTATTATTCGTCTTAATGAGCAAAATATGGCCTTAGGTGTTTAAGTAATAGACAAAAAGTCTAACAGTTTGGCTTTTAACATGATATGTGTATTAGTGATAACTATTTTCAGTTGTTAACGAGGAATCCTTTGTTTGTATCGGAAAAGTGTGCTATGTGCTTTAAAAAAGAGTAAGCTATGCAAACTATACAAGGATAGTCAAGTGCTCAGATTTGATGTCAAATGTCCACTTAACATTGATTCAAAAAACAGCCTTAGAAAATTCCCTAGTCCTAGGAAAATTGATGTTTTAAAGGTCTATCTTTCTAAGTATCTCGCGTTTGGCTTCATGTAGACTAAGTATAAAATCTGTACAGGACATTCTTCACATACTATTAATTTAGCCAGAAGGCCCAATTACAGATTACTGCTACTTTCCCTTGTCCGCACCCAATGGTGCATAGGGCACTGCATCGGTACACCAAGTGCAGTAATTCTTGATCATTTTATTACATGAAGGTAAGATGATCAGTCACACGTTTCAGTACCAGTCCAAGGTATCACATTAAATATTAATATGAAAATCACTTGTAAATAAATATTTCATGTTGACCCCTCACGGAAATCAAACCCACGACCTCATGAACGGTAGCCATATGTGCTACCACTATGCTACGAGGCGGAGGAATATTATACGTCACAAAAAAAATGACATTTTACATCATCAGCTGTGCACTGTGAACTTAAACATCGACATACATTGAGGAACCGACTGTTACTAGAGAAGTCTTAGTAATTAAGTTATAATATGAATCAATATTAAAACAATGGATAGCTTTTAAAATAATTAAATATTAAATTAGGTACATAAACATTATTATTGTTGTTTTAGAAACACCCAATGATTTGTTGCTTCGCTATTCAGATATTATCACCATCTACCGATCGCTCCCGGAAGCAGCTTAAGGCTTTCGGCTTCATGCAATACTACCTACCTCCCCACTTGTATGCAATAATATGGAAGCTTATTTCTAAAGATCACTAGAATATAACCCTCTGCTAATGACCGTCTATAAAAGACGGCTCCTATTAGCAATAAAGATTAGAAAACTGATACAAAACTAAGTTATTTAGGTTGAGAATTGCCAATTAGGTTTTGAGATGTTGCAAGCTTAGGAACTTTTTGTAGGGAAATTTACGAGGTTTTTGTTATTTTTTAATCTTTAAACGTACGTAGAATCTGCATGAAATAATACGTGCATAGTAATTTTGCGATGGTGTACTTATTTTGTTAAGGTATAATAATAATTTGTTTTGAATACGAAGTATAAAAATCATCTTATACCTATTTTATTGTAGCAATTATTATAAACTTTATGACTTAGGTAGTTTAGTTGCCATTATTTGGTATTAAAAATAATAAATATACGTTTATAAAATAAAATTGTGGGGCACCAAAAAAACGTATGCCTTTTACAGATAACTTTAGAAAATTATTTTTAATTTTTATAAAAAAAATATTTATATTCAATATTGTGATATTTGCACATATTGCAATTTGCAAATATTATTTTTAATAAAACCTAAGAGGTTTGCCCTTGAAAATAGGAATCAAGTAGTGGCGGAGTGGGGATTTGAACTGGGGGTCCTCTAGACTCAAAGACTGCGACGCTACCACTGGGCCACCACCCGTTCCATTACAGTTTTAAAAAACTTAACTTAAAAATGTAACGAACCATCGCGCCATTTCCTCAACGGGGAAGGCAGATAGGATAGAACGCCAAGCCACTATCCTCGACTTAACCTACAATATTTCTTAAACAAAACTTAAAAATTATCAGAGCTTAGAAATGAAAAATTGGCGAACAATCTGTAATATGTGGGTCACGTGGTACCTACATAAGAAATGTGGAAACGAATCTATCTATCACGTCATTTTATATTGGCAAATACAGAAATATCACCTTAGTATATAGTATTGAATTTACATGAATTTTGACTAAATGTACTGCCAGAACGTTCAACAAATACATTAATTTAACACGTCGATGTAAAGGAAATGCCGACATGCAATTTCATTGCCTATTCATCGCTCGAATACCGTGCTGGAGCGAAAAACTAACACCCAATTATTGCAAGCAATCGCCTTTTTGCAACTCCAGTACCAAGTTCTTGCACAACCTGGCATACTAAATAGGGAATTCACAAGTGCCTGCCTATTATGAACACCAGTGCTAATTTTCGTCATATTACTAACTCACCCACGAGCAACTACTAACCATTGAGTTCAAGTCTCGAGTTGCACCTCCTATTCCCACGTTTAAAAAAGCAACAATAGTTAGTCTGCCACAAATCAGTGGTTTAATGTTCCCACAAGCTGAAATCTTCGATTGTTCATTACAGGCTTGGAGCATACCTCGTGTGAGGTATTTAGGTTCGACTATTGAGGTAATCTATTAACAAATCTGTTGGTAATAACATTTAAGGTGTTAATTATCATTAAAAAAATATTGGAATGGTCTACTTTAAATGCTTTTATTTGATATTTTACTACGATATAATATAAGAGGTTCTATTCAAAATACTATTTACAAATTCTAATGTTTTTAGAAGACATAATTTTTCTTTAAATACTGTTGGAAGAAAAAAATATTTTTAAGTGAAGATACAAATAAAAAGGTGTGATAAGCGCTTTTATTTCTTGAAAAAATTAGGTATGCCCATTAAATACATAATAATGGTTACTGCAATAGAAAAAAAAATGGAAATAGTGATTTTGGCAAGAACTTGTTCAAACTGGAAAATGACCTAAAATTAGAGCGCTTAGACCAAAATTAAAAATACCAATGTGTTTTGCGTCCCATATATAACTCAATTTTTTACGTTTTGTAAATAATCAGCATTGAAAAAGAATCATACATATTAGGACGAGTTGGGATGTTATTTAAAAAAAAATCAAATGCGATCCCTTGGACTGGCACTGAAGCGTAAGACTGATAATCTTGCCTTTCATGTAAGAAATGATCCAGATTCACTGCAGTGCCCTATGCTACATTGGGTGTGGATAAATGAGAGTTCTATTAAATTCTAGTAGAATTTATTCTTGATTTGCAAAACACCGATTTTTTTGCAATGAGCATTAAAAGGAATCATGGCAGAATTAAAATTCTGATTAGTTATATACGAGTACCTACAAATGTTTTCAACTTGTTTAGTGTTGAGTCTAGTCTAGTTATTCCCGAAAGAGGTTCTTTGAGGGAAGAGAGGAGAAATAAGGCAAAGAGATAGACGCAATTAGTATAATTAAGGGAATAAATTAATATGTAATACATCCTGAAATTAAGGGTTGCCATAAAAAATATTATTTTCATACATAACGTTTTTCTACCATTGCTCAGCGTTAAAATAAACACAGTCAAATTATTATGCTTTAAGTAGTAAAAATAATAATTAACATAACATTTTTTATAGTATTTACATGTTTTAAAAACTGTCTATTATACATACTTGAATCATTACGCTATTTCTCTGAAAGGATAGGTAGAGAAGAAAACATATCATACTTCTCTTTCCTGACAAACAGCTCTAACTAAGTAAGCATCACACCATTTACCCCAAAGGGGTCCACAATCCACACCACTCGGTATCCCTAGCTGCCCCCAAATTTAAAATTCTAGTGTTTTGTGTACCGTTTTTCGGTTAGAAAAAAAATCATAAATCTTACGGAATAACCAAAAATATTCACCAAATACATATACGTACATACAAAATAAAATATAATATATTTTCATCGCTACATCCTTGCACCATATGGCATGACTTTCAAAAAGTTACGTTAAAGGGATCCCCGATAATTATTTCTTTCCGCTATTGAAAACATTACGTGGTTGGTATTTGGGTGGGTGGAGTAATCGGTGGTATTGTTTAACCCTGAAATTTGTTAATCCATTTTAAAAAAAATTGTACTCAATCGTGTGCAGGTGTCGATTTTGATTGTGAGTATCCGGACGTAAATATCTCCTAATGCTAGTAACTCACTTAGCCTGTAGCTTAAGCAAACTTTAAAGCTGTCTTTATTGCATATTTCTCGGCTGAACTAAATCCATTCCACTAAAATTGATGTTTTGTCTGCCAAATGAAAATCTTAGTTGCCCAAACATGTCTATCAAAATATTTTAGAAAAATGATCTTAGTTGATTCATGAACGAACTAAAAAAACAGTATTTAATAAAATGGTTTCCAGTGATTTATTTATGTCTATTCTGGGTGTCATTACATCATCATCATCAATCCATATCCGCTTTTATGAGCATAAGGATTCCACAAACTGCCTCAAAGCTAGCCAAAGTTCCCTTGCAACAGTATTTTTCGAAAATAAAATTGTTATGATATTGATCAACGATGGTGATTTTTTTGTATATTACACTCACTCCCTTTTCTCAACCTTACAATCACACTCACACACACCCTCTCATCATCACGTCCTCTCCTTTTTACCAAGCATATCCGCAATTTTTATTAGACGGAGATTATAGGATTTACTTACACAAACTGCTCAAATTGCCTTTGATATGATTATTTGACCGACAGTAAATGTATCGCAACCTTGCCGTAAATTTTTAAAAAATAAATATGTAAATCTAAAATTTACTCAGCCCTGCTTTTCAAAGTAGAAATCATCATTTTAGTAATGGGAATAAATATTCCACCGCAGCGTGGCGGTCTGTCTTTAGAAAATTTTCACAAGGTGAATGGGCTCAGTATGAAAAGCCGTCGGCGACTAGAGAGCCCGCTATCCAGATTTCCAAACACCCACATACACCCTATCTTCCCTGGACTCTTTCATCGTCAAAGGTAGAAAGTGAAACGAAGAAGGGTGTATCCAGAATAAAGCGATAAACTGGAAAACTCTCCATTTATTCTTTAGTCAAAAGTGTGTGTTGAAATAATTTGATGCTTTTTGTAGATTGCGCGAATTTCTAAGAAAGACACATTCATCATTAGGCAAATATTACGTACTTAGTATAAATATGTATCTACATAATGATGAGAATACAAAAAAAAAAATTAAATGTTGGAAGTATCATAAGAACTCAGATATTTCTTTAAAAAAAAAATTGTAAAAAAATTACACGTCTTTTGTATAAAATTAGGATAAGAATAGTTAATTATGTAAGTGTGTTATAAATATATAATTAAATCTGTGTTTTCAAGTATTTTTTATATGTTTGTGTGTGTAGGAATTTAAGTGCCTTAAAAAGACAGACTTTTCTATCAGCCACAATATTTAAAAATCCCCGTTCTGATTTATAGTAGAATTATGTACCAAAATCAAGATTGAACAAAATATTGCTTGAACAATAAAAACCAACCATGGTGAAAATCTCTTTTTTTTTTCTTTACCTAAAAAAATAGCCCTGTTTACAATGTGCAACGTATCTTGATCATTTTATTACACAAAAAGGAAAGATTATTAGTTTGAAGTAAAATATAACATGAAAGAATTTACAAAGCTTTCTCCTGGCAACGTTAGGCACTAGGTTTCTGATGATGTCCCGCGGGACACGAAACTGACTTTAAAAACATTTTAGAGCTGGAGGCTAATTGAGAATCTAGGAAGCCGTTTGTAGAATCCGTATGCCTTATTTAGGAAGCGGATATGGAAAGTAGCAGTAGTCAATACGTTTTTTTTTAAATTTCAT
This sequence comes from Micrasema minimum, assembly GCA_022494985.1. Taxonomy (NCBI): domain Eukaryota; kingdom Metazoa; phylum Arthropoda; class Insecta; order Trichoptera; family Brachycentridae; genus Micrasema; species Micrasema minimum. The sequence continues at coordinate 73,129 of JAGVSP010000072.1, read as the reverse complement.
GCTTTAAAATATCATAACCTTTTATGGTGCGAATATAATCACGAGCAAAAATCACTACGTCCGTAATATTATGTGTAAATAATTTCAAATATTCAGAAGTAACACGTGTGTGATTTTGATATAGCATGAAAACCTTTGATAAATTATAATCAATATATAAATCACTACAAACAGTATGTTTCATTTAAATGAATTGAACACGCACGGATTTGTGATTGATCGGATCCATTAATAATCCTTCGTTCTACTGACAAAACAGTCTGTCGAGAACGAAGCAAATATTTCAAATGGCTTTCACTGCCAAGGTGAAGATAAATCTCGATGCATGTTCTAGATCTTACAATGTTAATGCCATTTATATGTAATTCCAAATGCGTTATTTTATTTAGCATGCGTATTTGAACAGGCGTTGGTCAAATACGGAAACCCTGATGATAAAAACCTATGTAAATTGTCAATAAGGTTGTCATATTTTACGTTTTTAATATATATTTTTTTAAAGAACACAGGAGTTTATTTATTTATTCACGCCCATGGGGCTTTTACAAAACAAATGTTAGTATCAGTACCAAAGCAACGCATGTACATACATAATTTAATATAATAACAGGCATACATAATATGATTTTAAGATAAAACAAAAGAAAAACAATAAAATAAAATTATAATAATAACTATGGGATGGGGTGCTCTTTCAATTTTACTTGTAATATGGCTTGGGACCGGGAGGAATGGAGGCAATTAGTGTAATACATTTATGCCCAGCAATCAGCATAAATATCAAACAAACATAAATATTATTATACATAATGATATTAAAACCTGGAGACAAGCCTTGGCTTTGTGGGAAAGAAATGCATTGTGAATGATAAAAAAATATTATTTGAAAAAATTCATATTCCATGACATAACGATGAATTTTTAGCATAAGCACAAATTTTCCTCGAAATTGAAATGTGTCTGGAGCTTTCAAGATATATTTGTTTATTTTTACTAGTGTTTATCACAAAACACAGATTTTGTTTTTCTGGGTTATATTATTGCCGTGTTTTTGGGCTTTCTGTTGCCAACGTTTCGGAGCATATTGCGTGTCCATCTTAAGGGCTGATATATGAGTATAGCCTTATGTGTATTAAACTGTGAGGAGTTTGTACCGTGTCGCAGTCGGGCAACGTATGTGATTAAGAGTAAGGAGCTTGAACCGTGTCGCAGTCGGGCCTTGAAAGTGCATGCGTCTGCAACACAAAGCCCACAAACATGCATAATAACCCAAAAAAACAAAATCTGTATTCTGAAGGCCGTGAAAACTTACGAACTTTGTTTATCACAGTAATTGACATACAATTTAAAGAGGAAAATACCTTCATAAGATCAGTATTGTAAGTTAGAACCAAAATATTGTTTGATACCTACAATGAATTTTATACATATTACACAACCGAAATCAGATTTATATTTAAAAAAAATTAACGCAATTTATTGTGAAATGTGGTAATCGATTCAATGTAAAGAAAAAAAAACCTATCAAATATTTTATAGTACTACCAAATATCTGCCACATCTAATTATAGTCTATTGTTAAAGAAATTACTCTAAAGTCATGCAAAAATAATTGCAGACTATCAATAACGCTATGAGGACTATTTGACATGGCCTTGTAATGCACTTAAAATTCATATCCTGATAACAAAAAATCGAAGAAAAGGAAACCCGTTTAAGGTAGTCATTATTAATTACATTTAACGCTTTTAATTGCAAATAAAAATATTTATAATAAGGAGATGAAAATAGAATTAGGAAAAAAATACAATCAGTTGAATTCTTTGATTGAGTATTTTATCACGATTTGGTTATGTCCGCCGGTTTTCAATTAGTTATAATAAAACGTAATTTCCGGTTATAACACACGTATAACAATAATATCTTAATGTAATTGATAATTCTAGCTTGCTGTCAAATATAGTATGAACTTAGGTTTTATATGTGTTCAACGAAGTTTATACTGTGCACATATTTCCTTTTAGTCAAAAAAAAGTTTAATGTTTGTTTTCTACCACGATGGCCGTAATACACATTTTATTTCTTTCACTACACGATCATTGTTAAAAAATCACATACTTGCCTTTGAAAATAAAGGTTTAGTAGTAGGTTCCCATGCTGTTATTTTTAAATAATTTCTATGACTATTTCCGCAAACGTAAAAAAAAAACAATAATTTTAATTTTATTACCCAATTCCTTCCTCAAAAAATATTTTAGGCTTCCTTCTAATCTAACATTTTAGGCTTCCTTCTAATCTAACATTTTAGTCGGCCTGATTGGGGCTTCTAATTTTTTAATACTGCATTATTTTTCAAGGTAATTAACTTAATCCGAAACCTCTAGAAGTCTAGAATGTCAGAACCTTCGAAAGGACAATTTTAAATATAAACTAGAACACTACCGAGTACTAAAAACGCATTTTTGATATGCGTAGTAGAATTTCTCAATCATTAGGTCATTCGTCAGTTATTGAGGTCTTAAAATATTTTATATCAGTTAATAAATCGTTTTGCACGACCACCAAAGGTCAAGTTGAACGTATTGCAAGAATGCTTTATGTTACTTTTGTGAATGGAAAAGCTTCTGTTTTAAGAACTTTGATTTGGAAGTAATTGGGTTTGTATGTCAAGTTGAACTTTGTTTACTTTAGTATACAATGACAATAACATCAGAAATTGTGTAGGAGTTCTGACTCCGCCGGACAAGTATTGAATCACGACGTAAAGTAGAACAATGGACCAAGCCTTGTCCAACCTTAAGGCTAAGAAACCCTTAAGGCGTTGAGTACTTATGTTATATAAATACGAATTACTCCCACGCTAACTACTTACTAACAATAATGATTATAGCATTGTTAAAAATTAACTTCACCCGCCCAGTGGAGTAGTAGTTAACGCGGTGGTCTAAATTAATTAAGTCAATTAATTTGTCCGCCTCGTAGCATAGTGGAAGTGCGTTTGGCTACCGTGCCAGAGGTTGGGGTTCGATTCCGTAGGAGCTCAACATAAAATATTTATTTTCATTCGATTTTCATATTAATATTTCATGTGTGATACCTTGGACTGGTTTTGAAGCGTTAGACTGATCATCTAACCTTCATATAATAAAATGACCAAGATGCACTGCACTTGATGTACTGATGCAGTGCTCTATACACCATTGGGTGCGGATAAGGGAATGTAGAAGTAGTAGCGATAAATTTGCAAATGGGTTTTTTTAATCAAATTTTAAAATAATAATCTTTACGATACCAATGTAACGATGTAGCAAAGATTCAGTACGATGTAAACATGTTACTAAAAACTCTTACCTTGATTGGAAAACCGAAAAAAAACGAAACTTCGTTTTCCCCGTGGAAAAAAACATGGCATATCGTGAAAAATCAACAAAACTAAGATCAGAAATTATTCTAATGGAAGATAGATAGGTGCTTATAATATGTACGTTTCCGAATAAATAGGGGTAGGAATCAGTTTAAGGTAGGTACATTGATTATTTCGTCGAAATTTTACGTATGTACTAGGTACCTAAGTTTGTAAGAAAATTTCAAAACACATTATAAATTCCGTAAAATACTCTGTAATTGGGTGAGAACTAACATGCTTAAATGTTTATAAACCAATTTATAAAATAAAGTCTTCGGATACTTTCTCAATATCGGTATAGTAAAAAAAAAAACAATAGTAACAAGGGTCTTCAAATTTTTTATGTGAGACCACATTTTGATATATATAAATACTTGTATAATGAGGTCTGAAAACAAATTAAATTTCTTTGATATTCGAGAACAAAATTTAAAAAAAGTGCATATTATATTACATATTATATTACCAATCTTAATAAGAAGTTCAGCAAGAGCCTAACATTTAAATTTAACCCCAAAGAGGGTTGATATTAAACCACCTTGATCTAGACCTTAAATTAAAAACGTTCCATTAGAGGTCAGCTTTAAAACATTTTACTTCTGGTTAGAAGGTATATAAATATGTAAGTATTTGTTCAAATTGATGGATAACTTTTTAAGTTCAAACCTACGATGGATATAATCAAGGTCAGGAAGTTCAATTTAAGGTCCCACGATTTAAAATACGTAATCCACAGTCCGCAATATAAGTCTGAGCCGACCTTCAATGCAATCAAATCTCTTGTATGATGAGTCAGTTGTAAAAAATACTTAAATATGATTACAGCTTATTAAGTGATCTTAAGATCGATCGTTTTGATTGTAAATAATGGGAAGTATATTACGTAAGCTTAGTGGGTTGAATTAGAAAAACCTTGAAAAAGCTTGGGTTCGGGACCTCATTACCAAAACGTGTTTACCAACATCTTATTTAACGGTAACACAATTAAAAATCGATTGCGTGGTGTAATGGGTGTGAAATATGAAATAATACTTTGTAATCATTATTTTGACATCTCCAATTATTAAGACGGAAGTTTTTTTAAAGAAACAGTTTAATTTTTTTATTTCATGAGGATGGGAATTTTCAATGATTAATGTTCTTTTAGTTCAAATTAGATTCACGTCTTTAACAGCTTTGTTTTATTTTTATTTTTATTTGTTAACATTTCAATAAGTGTACGTCTTAAATCTATTTCCATTTAAATTACAGTGTTCATTTGATGTTTACCGCATTAATTTATCTATTTTATAAAAAACTTGTTTTTTTCAATTTCAATATCGCAGTTTTACTTGCAGGTTTAGGTGTTTAGTTGTCTATAACCACATATATATTCTTATTTACTCCTCTAAACGGGTAGGTAGAGAGGATAGAACGCTACTTCACTATGTCCTGGCATACTTCCCTCGCTTCCTCCACATTCATCTTCTCATGTACGTACGTAGATTATTCCCACTTTTCACAGGACAACTTTGAAGTATTTGTTGTACTTGATCGTGTCATGTCTTTATCGGCCTTCCTCGACTTATACATCCAGACAGAATCGTATTGTAAATCCTTTTACCCGTTCTTTCATCATTCATTCGCTCCACATGACTGAACCATCGTAAAAAACATTTGTTAATTATGTTGATAATGCTTATCTCTTTGCATTCTGATCTAATTTCGACATTTGTGCACCTATCATACATGAACATTTTTTCCACACATTCGCCTGAGAGATCGCATTTCAACAGCATTCATTCTATTTTACTTTCGGTAACAGAGTTAATGGTGCCGTAAAGTCTGTCGTAGTAAATGAGTGTATCGCAAGAGGTTAAATTAGCAGTTCATAATGGAGTTCTATTAACAATCGTATTGTATGGAAGCGAAGAATGGGGTGGAAAAAAATGTATAAATAAAAGATACTGATATTATACGTGGAGATAAATGAAAAATAATGATAAAATAAATAGGTGCCGTTAGTAAAATATAATATTTCAACAGCAATATACATAAGCTATTAGTTAATTAAATACATTTTAAAGTGCTTCATGAACATAAACATGTTTCGTGTAGGTAATCATAAACAGTTTTACGTTTTATACTTAGATGCATTCTTGCACGAATATGAAATCTGAGATCATTTCAATCAGTGATCTTATCACAAAAAAAACAATATTCTAGTTTTAAAAACAAGTTGGATTCTAGTTTAATACTTTTAACACTTTAAAGTTAATAGAAGTATCCGGAAGGAAACTGTATTATATAAAGTAAGTTATAAGTAAGAACCAGATATTTTAAAAATCAAGACGCGTGATTGACTAATACTTTTAAATATTCCTAAACGTGACCAAAATAAAGTTTAATCGAGGTTGTCTTATTTTAATTATATCTGAATTCTTTGGCTACAAACTAAACTAATAGTTACGATAAAATATATAACACATTACGACTTTAGATACCATGAAAGGTTAGAGTGTATTTTGATTTATAACAATAACTTAAAGCCACACGACATTTTGATCACGTTTGCTGTACAATACTGTAGAAAAGGCAAGGCCATGTATAAGATTCTTATACAACAGTACCCTAAATCCTGCTAGGAACAATACATCGTGGGTTTTAGGCTATAATTTGTTAAATTGATTTACTCATATGACTAAAAATCACTACATCCAACGCGGAAAAGTGATTTTACCAGTATAAAATCGTGACGGTAAAGTAATTACAATGTTACCACCTGCGTTAAAGAATAATAGTTTAAATAATACAAATCTCGATTTATCATTTCCGAGAAAATATTAAGACCAACTTTTGTAATAATATTTTATCGTCGCGTACGGCTGTTTGATATCCGTAATTAAATATTTTGACTAGAGCCTTCGAAAAAAGATTTATTGTCGACTGAAGTAAGAACCATAAAAAAAGACAAAAAAGGTGCCACAAATTACAAATAAAAAGTCTTGTCTTGTATGCTTACCTACGAATGAATGGAATATGAAATAATATTTTTTAATCTAGCCAGTCAAGGAATCGCACATGTTTTTTTTTGTACTTCATATTGTACCCGTTAGGAATCGAACCCGCGAACACCATGAGGAGGACATTAATTTGTTTCTGTCAAGTATTATGTAATTAATAATAAAAAATAATCAGAATCGACCACGTCCTACACAGTTTTTAATATTACACAAATAAAAATCCTTTCGTAAGCTTTTTAAATATAAAATCTAATATTAACTAAAATTTATTAAAGAAATCGCATAAAAACTCGTTCTCGCATAAAATAATCGTTCATTACTGGACATTTAGAATCAAATTCTTCTCAAAATAACAGAAATCTCGACCATTTCCACTTCGCTTCTAAAACTTTCACTTCCGCACCTCTATCGATTCTTTTTGTATTTTTTCAGACTGTTTTACCTATTGCGTAATCCATATAAAAATTATTATGCTCTTTTCATGGAGACGAAACCTAAAGTCCGTAAAGTGAAATAAATTGATTGTCTGCCTAGCTTCAGTCATCAGATTGCTTCCAAAAAAAAATTACCAATGTAATAGAGAGCGTATGCCTGATCATCTTATCTTCGTGTAATAAAATATCAAGAAACACTGCACTTGGTGTACCGTTGCAGTGCCCTATGCACCATTGGGTACGGATAAGGGAAAGTAGAAGTATTAGTAGTAAGAAAAGTGAATTTAAGTTACACATGAGGAAAAAAAATAATTAAATGTATTTTCATACCTCCGATTCAGTTTGCAATTTTTTACACTAGTATTGAAAATACATGAAAATACATATGCATTTAAAGAAACCATTTTCTTCTTGCACAAGAAACAAAAAAAAAAAAACACAATAAAAAATTGGCTTTTTTACTCAAATTTTTGTATTATATGAATTTAATTTTATCTTTGTGATGCGTTGTCGACCTCATCGTGTAGTGGTAGAGCGTTGTGCTGCCATGCATAAGGTCGCGTGTTCGATTCCCGATGGGGGTCAATATGAAATATTTATTTGATTCACATAAAAAATATTTCATGTGTGATGGCGCTGAAGTGTAAGACAACATCTTGCCTTCGTGTAATAAATTATCAAAATTCCCTGCACAAGTGTATCGATGCTGTGCCCTATGCACCGTTGGGTGCAATTAAGGGAATTAAGTTGTTGTTTAATTGGTTTCGTAATAAATTATCACATACTTAGTGTTTTTCATAGGCAAAAATATTCCACCTTCATATATTATTTACAAATTACGAAATTTTTGAAGGATTTGACTAATCATAAAAATGTAGTAATAATTTATTGATGCCATAAAAAAATAAAAGTCAATTTGTCTAAGATTTGTTGGTGGGAAAAGGCGTCTAAGTGTATTTTGTATGTAAATTTATCCTGCATAATTTTTCAACCGCCTCGTATCTTATCCAAAAAAGAAAAACATATTGTATCATCGTAAAATTTTTTTATTTAAAATAAGAAACGCTAAGGCGGTGATCCTTATGAATGGCAAATTGATGTTTTGGTATGTGATAGCAGTGCCGTGCAGAGCAGCAATAGATTGTTTGATCAAGTTAAAAAAAACTTGAGTCATCGTGATAATAAAAGCGCCAAAAATCACATTTTATAAACGTCCTACTTAGTTCACATCTTAAAAGCACAATATTCTTCTTTTACCACGTTGCATCTGAGATGCAAGAGAAAAATTGAAGCATTGATTGAGTAGTTTCGGAAACCCATATTATCCAGTTGTTCAGGTTCATTTGCCATTTAGGAAAAAACCTAAATAATCGGTGCAACACCGCCTACTCAGAAAAGAAGCATGGATAAGCGGTCTGGGGAGAGATGATTACTCCTATGAAGATATGGAGTCAATGTTGAGAATCTCTAGTCTTCAAAAGCGTAGATCTTACGTTAAATCCATTTTCATATTTAAATTGCTAAATGGCATGATAGATGCACCACCTTTACTGACTCAAGTGACTTTGTGTATTCCAGTCCGTATGTTGAGAAATAATGACGTGCTGTTCCTTAGTCACCACAAAACTAACCGTGTTTTTCATGCCCCATTGTCTCGACTATGTCGTATTGTAAACTTAAGACGGCATCTGGATTTGTTCGGTGTAAGTCTATCAAGATTTAAACACTCATTGAAGTAGACCCGATCCTGTCATGAGTGTGTCCACTTCTAACTGTCTTAGCTTCACCAATTTAATGTTCTGTCACTTTTGTTTACTGCTTGTTATCCCTTTTATGCTTAAAGTATGTATTTAAAATGGATTTTTCTGTAAATAAATAAAATAAATTTCCGTTTTCGTACACAATTTTTTTTCATTGAAAATAATGTTAAGTCGTTGGTAAATTATTTTGTTGATACCAGCAAAATCTACGGGAATTTGGGTAAAATAAAAAACGCTTTTTACCATATTCGGTCCCGGCATATGGATTCAGCTAACTACTTCCAAGCTAAACTATCAGCAGCCGGTTTTTGCGTCTATCCAAGTAAGGTTCACGTCCCGTAGCCCTGACGTAAGCCGTTTACAAATTATCAATAGCGGACGTCCAGGATCGTTTTTCTACAAAGAGCGTTAATTTAAAAAAAAAACCGCTAATCGTTTTCAAATATCACGTCTGTTTTTTGTGGTTCTTACGATACGCCCCTGGCGAGCAGTGCCCACGCGGAGAAATGGACCCGCGTGGAGCGCTGACCGGCCATTGGTCTTGACTGGCCAATCAGGGTTAGGGTCACCGCTTGCGGAGCCCGACGCCAGGCGGACAACGTTTACCGTGGACAGTGTCGTGTGGGCGATATGCAATACTACTGGGTGATCATGATGTGCGTTGATTTAATTATATAGTAAAAATTTTGAGTGTAAAAAATATGCGCATACATTTTATTCATAGAGTTGCAACTGTTTGAGATTCCAGATTTTATTTTCGTCGAGACGATGGTCGGAGCCATAAAATTATCAGATTCTGGCAAATTATAATATAATTTGTTGTAAATTTACATTCTAACTTTTAGAAGTAAGAATATCAATATGAGATGAGATAATATATAAAAAATACATCTATTAAATATATAAAGACCTACGATTGTATGGAGAGACGTCTGCGGTCGCATGGTAGGGAATTCTCTTAAGGATGTTAGGTATTATTCGAACTAAGTATTTTACCATTTTTTTATTCATAAACATGACTTAAATTATTGAATGTTACTTTCAAACCTAGCATTAATCATGTGATATTCCAGATTCACTTTTGTATTAAAAAATTGAAAACAAATAAAAAAAATTATCCAATATGTATCTTTATAAAAATAAAAACAACGCGTTTACCTTTAGGTGGTAGTATTTTTTCATTTAGAATAAATAACGAGGGATAATTTGTCACGGAGAATCAAAAGTCATCTTAAACGGCGAACACTCCTTCATTTGATGTAATCTGCAATGTCGACTTGGTATTTTCAATTACGGTTGACTAAGTAGGGTCTGTTGGCAAATCAGGTTTGTGACGAATATGGCGCTTGTAATCGTCATTCTTCATAAACAATCTCTGTAGGCGAGACACAAGAGCAGCGGGTCATTGAAACGACCCGGTGATTGGGAGACAAGATTATTTAAAAAAAACAAAATATTGTTTAAAAAGAATTTTATAATTGGAAATCGCAAAAATTACACGATGTTTGAAAAATTTGGGGGCGGCCTAGTTAAATGGGCATGATTAGACCTGTAAAGCTGAATATATCTGCATATTATGATTTTTTTTTTTTTTTTAAAAAAATATTTATTTCATATTTTTACAAATAAAATAATACAATACTTAGACATAATTAAAGGTACAATATTGGAACTTAACGCTATACCTCACCAATAAAAAAGACAGGCTCTTGTGCTTGGTGAGGGAGATTACGCTAAAATATACATAATATAATTAGTAATTATAGTAGGTAAATTTAAAATAAATCTAGGTAGTGCAAAATAAACAATTAAGTAAACAAGTTAAGTAGCAATCATAGTGGGTAAATTAAAAAAATAAATCTATGTAGTGCAAAGTTAAACAATTTAGTAAGCAAGCTTAGTAGTAATCATAGTAGGTAAATTTAAAAAAATAATCTAGGTAATGCAAAATAAACAATGAAGTAAGCAAGTTAAGTAGTAATCATAGTAGTTAAGTTAAAAAATAAATCTAGGTAGAGCAAAATAAACAATTAAGTAAGCAAGTTAAGTAGAAATCATAGTAGGAAAATTATAAAATAAATCTAGGTAATGTAAAAAAAAAACAATTAAGTGAGCAGAATAATAGTGATTATTGTTGTCCCTTTCGGAATTCTCATTTCTGTTGAGATTAATTTTGTTTTTTTTTATGAATGCAGGCTAATGATAAAGAAAACAGTAGTAGTCTAAAAAGTGAGCTAAAGTAAGATTTAGCCTTTAAAAAAAAACCTGAATAAATTAATAAAGAGTGATCATTTAAAAAAATCGAAGGTATAGATCATTATTGTATCAATTCATCAACTAAAATATAATTGTAATACTATTAAGCCGTGTTTCTCAAATGGATAGTGTTTTCTAAGTCATCCATATTTATGTATCTAAACTCAAAAGGTCAATAATGATAATACGATCTAAAATAAGCACCACCCAATGTATTTATAGTTTAACAGTCATGGTCAGGTTTTATTCGGAGTGTGAAATAAAACAAATAATCAATTATTCTACTGTAACGGATTTTTCCAGTTTGGATCTGACGTAATTATTTAACGTAACAATAGGTCAGAAATAGATTCTGACGAATCGTTTGTCGATATTTATATTTTGAGATATTCATAGCTCCTTCCAGCATTCCATTCAAATTGGCTACTTGCATTTTTTATCAACGAAAATGAAAAACAATTTTCATTGTAAATAACACGATAATGGGGTTCTGGAAATATCAGCCATAATTTTGTAGTTTTTTTTTTGTATTCGTGTAGTTAAAAAATATGCAATTACTAACTCACCTCCAATCTGATGATAATTCTCGTTGCACAAACGTGATCTGTAAGAGAAAAAATATTATTACTTTTCTGTGTTTGAAAAAAAAAAGGTTTTATGCATATTTACTAAACTATGAATTTTGTACACAAAAGTTAGGAACACCCGGTAAATATCTCAGTGTTTTCGCTTTCGACATAATAAACCTGTTTTGATATAATATATAATCATTGGTCATGGCTTTCGAGTATGCCTTGAAAATAAACATGCAAAAAATTAAACTGTAATTCATCAACAATAAAATTTCACTTTAAATTGACTGATATAATAGGTATACAATATTGAAGCTGTCAAGACATGTATCATTCAACGGATGTTTTCAAAGTGAAATTATTTCGCTTTTCTTCGATTGTACAACGGTATTTTATTTCGCATTTTTAATATGTGTAGCAAAATTTAAAAAAATACATATTGTACCCTGCTTCTCAAAAAAAAACTCCTTTATAATTTACCCAAATTCAAGTATGGATAGGTACGTATTTAATTGATATAAATAAGTAACAACCTCTTAATAAACACCATTCAATTCACATAAACTGCAAAACCTCCTCGTAAGCTTTTATTAAAACCCTTTACATCTCTTGGTTTAAGTTTAAAAAGTGAACTCTGTAAGAACAATAAAAAAGCTATGCCTTTTTTTTTATATTTCAAAAGAATTTAAAACTATCACGTCGTTCATCTGGTGTGAAATGCGCTAAATCTTCGCAACTTGAGCGCGGGATATAACCACAGTAAAAATACAAAAATTGATGGAGAATTCTAAGATTATTACACTCTCGCATCAACAAATGTTATTAAATATTTAATACGCGGTTTGATCTCAAATATCGATTCCTTATTTCATTAATTATTAACTTTTTAGTAGATTTTATTTAAAACACAAAAGTAGTAGTAATAACATAAAAAAACTATCTTTCAAAATAACGTGAAACAGTTATTCTAAAATGGAGAATAACTATTCACCTAACATAAATACTGTTGCAAAACGTGCTCAATTAAACCCTTAAATAGATTGAATATCATGAATAATAACTAGGTCAGCTATTAACACTTCCAGGCATAGATCAACGATCGATAATAAGTTAGAAATTAACAATTCGTTCATAGATTGAATAGTTAATTTACCGGTTTTAGCACGCGAAGCTAGAATTATAGAATAGCACTTACCGTCACTCCTCACATACTAAAATTTAACCTAAAGATTACATAAGGGTTAAAAACTAAATTATAGGTGGCTCGTGATATAACTTATGCATGCTCTACATCCCTGCGGTTTTCGGAAAATTGACCAAAGTTAGGGTAGCATCGCATGAAGTAACCTATTCCACTCATCTTCACAGCGAGAGTGAGGTGCAGACCTAATGCACTTTTATCTAATCATAAAAATTGACGATATTGAATAAAGGAAAGGATAAAATCGTACACAAAATACCAATTTTAAGTGGAATACGTAATTGGGTAGTGGTCCAGTGGTCGTCGATTTAGATAATTATTCATCAAACGAATGATTAAATTAGGTCTAGAATTATTCGAGTTACCCGAAATATTTTAAAACTATCTGACCATTCAAAAAGATTTATTTTTTAGATTGTTTCGTAAATAACGTGCACTTTTTTTGATTGGAGTACCTACTTTCAGATTAATATAAATTTTTGCAAATATTTTTTTTCAGTGCGAAATTGATTAAAACTAATTATTCCTATATTTAGAATTTTGTTGAATTTTATCCGGAAATGAAAATAAAAAGGCTTGTTTTGTAATTAAGCCTTACGAGAGTAAGCAATGTTTACACATTTGTTTAAAAAACAAAAGTCATGTTCAGAAAATACCAGAACTGGAGTGGGTGGCCCAGATTTCTCGGCTTCTTTACCGCATCAGTCAATTTGGATGCACAACAATTCGTATGTGAACATTCTTGCGTGAGGCAGACTGACGTAACTCCGAATACGTACCACCTACCTAGTAACAATACATTATTTGTACTAAATACTAACTTGTCTAGCCTTGAGTGATTTTAGCTTCTTTACATGATGCCACAAACCAGTTAATCCACAATACTTCATTTTGAAATGTAAGAGTTAATGAACCGATCGGTTCACCGAGTAATTCGCATTGAGAAACACTTAAGGTTTTTTGCCATTAAAATAAGTTAGGTTCGTATGCCATGAATATTAATTTCCGCATTAAAATTTTTCAGACTTAGTGACAAAAAATATAAACACAGGTATTCCTGTTCCTTGGTAGTATGATTTTAAATGTAACGTAGGTATGTTTTCATTCTAAGGATACCTTCATGTCCTTCATTCATCTGGAAATGAATTTTTCTTGCATGTATGGTTATTTTATTGATTTAAAATATTTTTATTTTAAATACTCACATATTTTTGTATGATTAAATATAAATGTAAAGGCTTATTCTTATATGTACACAAAAACTATCTGTGCCAGTTTAAACCGTGGCATAAAAATAATTTAAGCGACTTTGTTTTAGCAATTTTCTCAATGGATGACAGAGAGTGTTCACATGTGTGAAGCGTCGTGCCATTTTACTGTATACTGGCAGATATGGATATCAAATACTAGGTGTAATGGGGAATGTTGTAATACATCAAGTGGCCACTTAACCCAGCCAATGATAGGTCATAAGCCCTGTTAACGCCTAGATATCCATATTCCCTTCCAAACTTCTCGTCCCTTTTGAGATGTCAAATTGTAATTATTAGCCCGTAATGGGTGAAATCCAGTTTTTGTCTACAAGTATTTGGACACACTCAAAATGACTTTATTTTCACCTATTTTAATAGCATATATAAAATAACCTATAAAATAACCTAAAATAACCTATTGTAATAGCATATATAAAATAACATAAACTTATTCAAATCCCAAATTGTAAATCATAAATACGATATATAAGACAAACCTTTTTCATCACATTTGGAAATTATGCTTTTGTATTTTAAAAGTAAAAATACAGAACTAGTCTGTTTTCATTCAAATTTCAACGCTGAATTAAGGTTAAACAAAAATTCAAGGGTCTTCGTTTACAATAGTACAAGAAAATATAAAAAGCAGATGTTTGCAATTTATCATGTATTTTATAACAAACCTAATGTTATGTTCTCTCGATGTTAAGAAGTTTTATTTACGATTTTGAGATGATATTCCGATTATGCTTTTTTTTAAGGTACGAATTTTTTAAACATTATCAAACGTCGTATTTTTGTACAATATTTCGAAGGGGTAAACAAATATTGTTTAATTGTGTATTTTCAGATAGGTATATATAATATATTTTACTTTGAATTGGCACTAGAGTGTAATACTGATATTCTACCCTGATATACCTAATAAAATAAAAAGCATAGCTTACCAATGCAGTATCCTATGCACCATTGGGTGTGAAAAGGGGACAGCAGGAAATGAAACAATAAAAATTAATTCTTAAAAAATAAGGAAATACTAAAATAATTCGTAAACCTTATCACTTATTTCCTTATTTTGCAAACTGCTTTATGACAACAGTTCTAATTAAAATTTTCGATCCCAGAGGCGATTGATATGAAAATAAAACGTAATGCAGAGGTGGAAGAAGCAGCCAATCAACAAACAAAAACAAACTAATATGATAATCCCATGTTCAACGATGCGGGGGAATTTTCAAAGTCAAAGGTACGGCTTCTTTATCTTTGGCAACAATAGATGATGTACGAGTATGTTGCAATGATGTCACTATTTTTACCAAACATCAATATTCTATTACATATAGCCTTTGTTGTATCTACCAACATTAGTATGTTAGGAATGAATTAATTTCGTCATAATAAAAATATGATGCTGAATATATACGCTTTTATCGATTACAACTTTTTGATGCTTACGTAAGCATTTGAGAAATAATACGTAATTAAGAATTTCGTTTGTTTTCAAAATGTTTGCAAAAGCCAAAACAAATTAATCAATACTGATAACTTTTGTATTATTTTTATTGTATTAAAACGCCCCTGAAATTATGTATGACAAAATGGCTATATGTAGGAGAATTGAACATAAAAAAGACTAAAAGCATTATAATTTACCATAGTAAATAGGTGTTTTTATTTTTCTATTGTATTTTTCTACTTTATTATTTAAATTTTGTTAGGCAAACTGAATTTGATTATTTCTGTTTCTATTCAACAGTCATATCGAAAAAACTGTTACTATTACTAAATTGTACCCTATTCGTATAAAATACTACAGCTACACAGATAAAGCAATTTTTTGTAACAAAACAAAATTATTTAAAGGTACAATCGCGGAAACCAACTTTCTAACAATTATTTGCAAATGAGTTTTTTGTCACATGTACCAACCTGTTGTAAATACAAAAACACTAGCGTCAGGTGCATTTAAATACCTATTTAAATTCTTTCTCCATCTACCTTTTCAAGGTCAACTTTTAAAAAATATAATCCGCGCTTCCGTAGCGTAATGGCTAAGACGCTGGACTCGAGATACGGAGGTTCCGGTTCGATTCCCGATGAGAACAAAAAATTAAAATTGAATTTTCTCAAGCTTGAATGTTTGTGACGTTGTTCCCCTTTGTAATTAGGCCTCCTGGCCTGTTGAGGTGGTTAAATATATAAAATAAAAATAAAATAAAATAATCTTAATATAGGTAGAGTAAGGCACTGCATTTTTTAATGCGTAATCCACAATTTAAAAAAAAAATTAATTAAAATGAAACAATAATAGTAGGAAGGTTTTTTTTGCCTTTGTACGTCTTTTTCACACATATTTAAAAAAAAATATTTGTTTGCTCTACTAAGTATACTTTTAGTTTTTGCTAATATCCAAGATTATCTGTCAAATGGGTATATACAAAAACAATGGGGGGGGGGGAGGATTAGAAAGGTGTGAGGATATGTTTGCTCCCCCCTCACTAATCTCCATAGAGTAGGTTATCATTGAAATAGTAGTCAATTTTTTTTTTAATGTGCAACTGAGAGTTTCCCAGGATTCTAAAGCTGTTATGGGTGGATGATTGGTTCATTATCCCCTTTCAGAATATCTGTTTTGATTAAAATTAAGCCCAGCTTTTTGGGGTGCCGTAAATAAGAATTGAAAAGCCAGATTTTCGTAAGTACATAACCTAACATACATGAACAAACAAAGATCAAATAAATATCTATAAATAAATTCCAATTCAAGTATTCTATGACTAGAAAGTAAATTAGCATATTCTCATACATCACTGCTTTCATACGAACAAGAGAAATGATATATTAAAGGTCTGGGTACATATATAAGTACTAGAGGAAATTATCAATACAGTATAACGAACATCTTCCGAAGTTCTAGAACTTTCTCCGTGAAGCAACAGGTCAACTTTATTACGTCAATAGATAATTATCCCGTATCACTAGTTAATTGAGTTGCGTGTATAACCATAAAAAAATAACATAACAAACGGGTTAGTTATGCTATCAGTTTTAATTATTGCAATCTTTTTTGTTTCCGGTGCTGTGCCGATGTTTTTTTTTTTTTAATGTATTTTTCATTGTTAATTTTTAGTCGGTACGTAGAGCACAATCTTATATTAATGGATTTTGGACGAAACGAAAAAAAAATGTAAACACAAATGTCGGGAACACATAGTCCAAACAAACACGATTTAAAAAAACATTATCCAAATAATTCTGGTCAAGTGACGAATAATTCGGCGTTGACAGATTTTTTCATGATGACGGATTTTTTTACACAAACGAACTGTTTTAAATTTGCTGATTTTAATAACCGGAAAAACGGTGCGTTTCGGAAATAATCTATTGGACTGTTTTGTGTTCAGTTTGTTTACGTTAACGTTGCATTTTCAGTGTTGATGAAATTAGTGTGGCTTCAAAATAGTCACAACATTCAAATCGATAAAGGAGGACAATGGAATATTAATGCAGATAATTAAGATTATGTACTCAGATTATGTATATTCACTCAGATTTTGTTTGTAGGAAAAAGTTACGTATTTGAGTCTTATATGAGTATTCTGGAAAAATTAAAGATTTTGCGTATTACGTTGATTTTTTTTGTTGTTGATATTAATACGTAACAGCTTATTAAAATTGTTTAATAAATTATTGCATAATTTGCAGGTGCCACCATATTTGTGGAAAACTTTTTACACTGATAAACTGTTGACACCAACCAGTTTACGATCTTGAAAAAAATGTCTTCGGCTCGGGACAATAACCGAGTAAATATTTTTCTTGAACAACTTTCTAAATAATTGTTCTGTCATTCCTGTTTGTTAAAAAATAAATTGCTTTGGAGAAATACAGCAAAACTGCTGGTAATAATCACTTAAATGTGTCTCTTGAAAAACGATGCCCTTTGGCTCTCAGATACAGAGATAAAGAGTCGTTATGTAAATATTGTTGACGTTCAGATACGTCTACTGATGAGATGGGTGGAAAAAATCAGGAAGTTTGCTGGAAGACGGTGGATGGGGACGACGTAGGATCGGAAGGAGTGGCGGCAGGGGACAGTCCAGCAGTGAAATTAGCTGAATGATAATGACGATCTGTTCTCTTGGTAAAACAAACTGCCTCCAAGCAAAGCTTATTAAAGAAAATATTGTTTAATAGTTACTGCGCATTTTTCTAAGATAAGTCTTCTAAGATTTGCAGCTTACATTACGTCAGAAATATGAGACTTGGACTTGATTTGAGACTCGCTGGAGCTGGCAGATCGCTTAATGTTGCAGCAGATTGCAGAATCCATACGCTCCACTCAGCAGCGGATATGGATGATGATGATTCTAAGTTAGCGCATTAACACTCTTGCACCACCGATGTTAGGTAATGAACATTATAAGCCTTCCCCATACATGTACATGACATGGGTTCATTATTTATTAAGCTAATTTCTATAGAATATGCGGAAGGCGTGTTGAAAGCACGGTCAATAGGCAAACACGATCATCTATTATCAATGCGCTTCTCACAACACTATTTAGCTTATTATCTGTCATTGGATGTGTTAAACGTGCCGACCTATATTGTGAAACTAGTGATGGGAAAATTTATTATTTGAACGGGTTGAATAAAACATATTATGCTTTAGAGATATAACCTCACACCATCGTCACTTTTAATACATTAAATTTAATTTAAAATAAATAATTAATTAATTATCTGCCTTGTGGCATGGCGGTAGCGCATTTGGCTACCATCCATGAGGTCGCAGGTTCGATTCTCTAATTGGGGATCAATATGAAATATTTATTTGAATAATATTTTCAAATAAAAATATTTCATTATTATGATAACTGGCGCTGAAGCGCAAGACTGACATCTTGCCTTCATGTAACGAATGATCAAGATTTACTGCACTTGGTGTACCAATGCAGAGCCCTATGCACCATTGGGTGCGGATATGGAGAGTAGTAGTGGTAGTAAATAAACAATAAAATAGGTACGTAATTTCTCCTAAAGAAGACTTATTTTTTAAATATATAACTTTTTTTTTTAAATTAACTGTACGAAATAAGATTTATATGAATGATTTTTACCTTACGTTCGTAAGTTTAAACAATAAAGTATCAACAACTGGGTCATTGCAATAAAAAAAAAAATCATTTTGAAAAATACTTTCCTTTTAGCATTATTTTTCATTTATTTACATAATGCAGTTAGTTATTGGACACTCAAGTATTGTCTCGGCAATTGCTTGAATTGATTATACAAAGTAATTTCAATTATTTTCATTAATCGAACTGCCGTAATAATTTCATTAGTAAAACTCATAAACGAGAAAGTGGAGATACTGATCTTCGATATAAAATTACGTTACGTACTTTTTTAGAAGCAACTTATGTAATAAAATTGTTTTTTTTTTTGTCTTAGCTTTTTGTAAGTCCCCGCATGTCACATTCAGCTTTTAGAATCAAACAAAAGTATATTACACAATGATAAATCGATGCTTTTGGACATGGTTTTGTTACAATAAATTTGTTCGGATAAAAAATGTGACTTTTACTTATCGTATTGTGTTTATCTTTCTTTTGTGACAGCTTAACAGTGGAAATGTGCTACGCAGGCTTGATTGTCTAAAACGTCCGTAAATATAGCACATAAAATAAATGTGCCAGTCTTCTTTGTTAAAGAAAAAACAATTCACAATTTCCTGATACGCGTTTACGCATTACTCATAGAAACCTTGAGCAATTGTGTTTTTTTTTTTTAATATTAAAAACTCATGTGATGTTCACATAATTACGTGGAAACCACTTACGTTAAAAAAACGTGGAAATTTGATGTTTACGATCTTTCATAATTGGTTATTATTGTCCACCTCGTGGTGTAGCGGTAGTGCGTTGGCCTGCAATGCACGAGGTCGCGGGTTCGTTACCCGATGATTGCGTTACCCGGGTCAAAGCGTAAGAAGCTTAAGACTGATCATCTTGCCATCATGTAAACAAAGAGATTCGCTGCATTTGGTGTATCAATTTAGTGCCCCTAAGCACCAGTGTAGATAAGGGAGAGTAGTAGTAGTAGTATTTTTAGGTTATAATATATGATAATAAAAAAAAAATATTGTAAAATGCCTGCAAAAAAATTGGAGCAATGTAATTTGGTATGCAAAAATATTGTTTTGTTAATTCTAAAAAGTTTTCTTTTTTGACGGAAACCAAACTTGATTCTGTTATACTAATTTTGTTTAGTACTACAATATGTTATGTATAATACTACAATGCCCTGACTCGACACGAACTATCTAGTGAGTCGGGGCCAGATCATTGGCATGGGTCTCTACCTATTATTGTGATTATTAAATTTGTGAAATGTAATAAATAAATAAACAAATAATTCTATTTTTAGCTACTATTTCATACAGACCAAAAAAAAATACATTTGCGTAGCGGAAATCGGATAAAATAGGCACGTATTCTAATCAGAAAATTACGAATAACTTGTCACCAGCTTAAATTTTTTTTGTTCAAAATTCCTATCTTTTTTTGGCGGAGTAACAAACTAGTTATTTATAATTTCGGACACCAGTTTTCCCAGTGCGTGTGTGTATGTTTAGCGAGAAGAGATACAAGAGTATGAATGTGAAAAGTCTCGACGTAAAGAAGGAAGCGGTTCAGTGGACCGGACCTGTCTCCAGATGAGGCTGTGTAAACTCGATTTCATTCAGACTACACTTTCTCCTAGCCCCGAGCGAAAGACGTCTGAGCGGTTCAGAATAACACCGTGTACCTACGTAAGTCTAGGTAAACAACGATAATTTAAAAAAATTAGCACACATGACGATATTATTTAAAAAAAAAAATTAAAACTATAGTATGACTGATCTTCTTATCTATGTAACGGAACAATTAAACGATAGTTCACTGCAATTTAAACGAATGAAAAATTGTCCATGTAGAAATTTATGTATATTTATCTATCTATCTAGTAGTTGGAGAGCAAAAATAAAAATGCAAAAAAAATTAATGACAACCGCGTCATCTTGGGTGATATTAAATTAGCATTAATTTGAATAAATATATTATATGAACGTACCAATAATGCAGGCCTACTAACTTTTTTTTATGTAGAAAAACAATTTACGATACATATTTAATCAATCGATGAACTAAAACTTTCTTTTTTTTTTTAAAAATTAATCTAACAATTATCATAGATTCAAATAATAGGGATTTAAAAAAACCGCAAAATGAACAGATTTTAGTGCTTATAGCAGAGTGTATTAGTGCTATATAGTGTACTATTGGTTTTAAATTATAAATGTTTATTTTTTTAAAATTTATAACAGAATGTACATAATATTTATTGAAGAGTTTATATTTTAAAATATAATTTTAATGGTATTCATTTCATATTTTGGTTTTTATTTTCAGATCGTTGCTCACATAAATTATTGATATTTTTCTAATTAGATTTATGATTAATGTCATGATAGTAACATTATTTTTTTTACAAAAATGAGATGAAATGTATAAAATAAAATCACTTGACTTGATCCATTTTTTCTCTCAATATCCTGTAAGATCTTTCACACACGTCGCAATAAAAACTCAAATCTCTTTGAAGACTACAGTTTGTCACAGGCAACAAACCTGCTTATGTATACTATTCGTAAGACCTGTTTTGGCTTGCACTACAAATGTACACATAAGGTGGAATTCAGCATTAACATATCATTAAGAGATAAAAAGATATGTATACATAATATTATGTATCATATGTATGTATGTGTAACGAGCTTTCCTTATTCGGTCTCTTCCGATATATTAATCTTTCTACACGCACTTTTATTTCCTGGTACATTTCTATAGAGGCGAGAAAATTATTTTACAACGCATTCGCTTTAGAAACGAATCCCATAAGAAGAGTAAATCATGAAAAATTCTTAACGCAAATGTGTTTATAGTACGTACATTACTATTTCAACGTTAAATATCTCGGGACTTTCATGGGAAATATAATGGCCAAAAAGAATTGGTTTTTATTTTATTTCATTTTACTTTTAGTAGTTTATAAATCCCGGAAGGGGCATAAACCAAGAGGGAAGACATAAAGTTAAAAAACTTAAAAAGTTTAGTGTAATTAGGTATTTTACGACGTTGGTACTCATTTTTGTATGAATAGGGGCAAAAAAGAGAGAATTGAAGATAAAGTTTAGTGTTTTGACATAATTTAAACCATAGGTTCCCAAACTCATTTGACCCCCCCTTTCAGACACAAAATTACACAAGGCCCCCCTGGAAATTTGCCATTTTTAAATTTAATAAAACAGAAAAATGTAGTACGACAACGTAAACGAACCATCATAGGCCCATAGCGGTCGATTCATGAACTACATGTGTACGCATATAATTTGAAACATCGCAAAATCATGGATGATATTTATTGTACGTATGTACATCCTGTAATACAGATTTTTTTAAATTCTATAAGGTCATACATTTGAGCACCTAATGGCCCCCCTATTGCTTCCCAGGGCTCCCCTTCTTCCCTTAGAGCCAAAGAAGGCCCCCTCAGATCTCTCCAGGGCCCCCTGGGGGGCCAGGTGGCCCACTACGTTCCCAATATGATTTAAACTAAGGAACAATATGAATTATGTACAAATATGTAGATAAATTGTTTTTTTAATGTATCATTGTACGCTCTAAGGAACCTTCTGGGAATATACCTATCTATAAAAAAAAGTTTAAAATTACCTGTGTTTTATTTTCCAGGAACATCAAAAAATTAATAAAACTGCACTTTCAAAGTATCATCTTCGATCGAACTACATTAAAAACCAAAAGTTTAGTCACATTTTTTAGCGCTGTGGTGACCTTCGAACAAGAATTTCAGAGAAGTGACATTCCATACTTGAAAAATACTACCGTGTCTAGGTGTCTAGTAACCCACTACGTTACTTATTACGTCATCAATAGGCGTCTACGTCATCACTAGACATCTACGTTTCGTGTATTGGCCTAAGTGCTGGAGTCTTTAGACGGTAGAATTTCATAACAAGTGGTGATATGAAATTAGCCCTAGAAAGCGTACATTTAAAAAAAAATTGTACGGAAACGCTCCTACTACTGAATTATTGTTCGAAAATGGTGACCAAAACTTTAGACATTATCTTAGACTTAAGAAACTATCTGCTTACATATTTTCTGAAAAAAGTATAAAATTAAAAATAATACACGCGTATATAAGTAGAATATTGTCAATACTATTGAGTCAATAGATAAATCCGTATCCACTTCTTCGAAAATACAAATGTCGATATTGATTTAGGACAAAATTATGCGTCATAAATATAATATTTACAATAAAGTCTAATCTGATTTCATTACACAGTAAATAGGTGATTTGTATTGAAGATTTAAACATGATTTATTTATTCAGTATCAAAATATCACGTTTTTCCCAAACTTTATATCTTTATCCCACCACCATTTTAAGAAACACTTAATTTTTATGAAGCAACCACTACCAAATACAACTCTTTTATTTGGTGAGATTATCTCATAAGCTGCAAAAATCACTCTATAAATTACCTGGCACAGACAGATGTAATTCATTTTCACTGGTTTGGGAAATGAAATGAGCTAAAATTTACAAAATTAAAGTAAATTTATTATTGTGTATTAAGAAATATATCACATCATACCTGACAGTTAAGTGGATATAAGAAATAATGACAAGAAACTTGCACAGGGCATTGAACCGTTATATTCACTAAATATTTCTACAACGTGAGTCAGTTTCCTCTAAACGATTTCATCTCATTTAACAGGTAAGCGAAATAGGAGCCAAAGTAATTGATATCTCAACAGATACTAATAAATTAGGAAGGTTATAATGGATAGACATTAGACATACTTTGTATACCCACGAACAGGTTATGGCTTTGAGGAATAAAAAAAAAAATGTACTTGTGTATTTAATATGTTTTTTTTTTAAAAATATTTTTTTAACATACAAATAATAATATCTAGGCTTGTAACTGGGTTAAGTTGACCACTAAATGTTAATTAAATGATACGATTAAGCCCAACTGATCATCTAACCTTTATGCAATAAATAATCATGTTATAGTTCGCCTAGTTTACTAACGTGCACAACTGCGAGTGAATTAGGAAAATGAAGGAGAAATATTCTTAAGAAGATTCAACATGTTCCATAAATTTTATTTTACTATTTTTACACGCTTATTTCCGCCACGTAGCATAGTATGGTAGCGCATTTGGCTACCGTGCATGAGGTCGCGGGTTCGATTCCTGCAGGGGATCAGAATGAAATATTTATTTCATGTTCATTACTGAAGCGTAAGTCTGATCATCTTACCTTCATGTAATAAAATGTTAAGGAATCACTGCACTTGGCGTACCGATGCAGTGCCTTAAGCACCATAAGGTGTAGTATTTATACACGATTTAGTTTGCAACACAAAAATAAGCTGAGAGATTGAGCTACAGCCAATTTTTTTCCGGGATACTTTATGTTTAAAGACTAATTTTTAAAAATGGCTATGAAACCGCTTTAATTTCTAGTCACCTTTAAAAATAGGTTCCTCTTTGATTAAACCTGAAATAAAAAAACCAATTCTACTGTTTATTGGTATAACAATGTGTTTTATACAGAGCATTGTCATTTTGATGAACCGAACAATACAAAATGGTTGAATAGGTAGCAACGTAAAAGTGCCATAGGTTTATACTATTACTTTTATCTTTTATCCTCACAATACGACAATGTTTCAGCTTTGTCTCTTAAGTGACGTTGTTTGCCACTCACTTATTGTATTACTTTTCAAATCTTAGGTTAAATGAAGTAAAAAATGTTGAGTTTCGTTTTTAGTGCGATTTTTTACGACACAGATGAATTAGTCAACAATAAAGAGGATTAGCATAACTTTCCTAATACTCCCACAATCGGGAAAGCTTTATAAACAGTGGATTTCAGCATGATTAGATCTTCTTATGTTTTTTTTCTGGTACTTGAAAATGATTTTTGTTTAAACAAAAAAAAATACCCACATAAATCATACTCAAGCAAACACAAAAACAGAACAATATTAATATCATTTAACATGGTTTTGATAAATGGCACTAGGTATTTTTTTTACGAAACTGTAACAATACATTACTTTTGAAAACTATTTATCATATTACTTTCACTTTTAAGCACAAATTTTCCTACAACTTACATTATGCAGTATTCCGTAGAATAAGTTCTTGGTATGTGTAGTATATTGCCACCTAAAAATATGGCTTGAAGAAAGACTACCGAAATATTATACTGTGGGGAGTTATATAAGTGCGATATTCAGATACAATATGTAAAACTGTACAACTCAAGGCTCGGAAAGGAGTAATGTTGCTACCTACCCATTCTAGGAGTTGTTTAACGGATTATCATTGACCAATCAAATTATTACATACTAATTGAACTATACACGGTGTTACATTTAAACAATTTTGTAATTTTAAAAAAAAAAATCCGTATAAACTTCACGTCGCTTCGAAATCGATGGAACATAAACTTTCATCTTGATTTGTTCATTTTACTGAGCCCAATAATTAATAGTTTAAAAAAAAACACATTTATTGTATCTTTGCAACCAACCCTCAAGGGTTATTGCATGATAATACAACGTACAACAATTTGGATACACTCAAAATTTTGCATTTATTTTACATTTTGCTGCGTCCCGCTTTAAGCTGAATCAATTGACAGCGATTGCAATTCATTCGGGACAGTTATTGTGTCACGATCAGAACACTTTTAGCCATCGCGTGCGTAATAATGCAGAACGTTTCAAATCGCTCGTTAAATTATGGTCACCCTGTTTCATGGCAGTCAACGATGCACTAGGGGCTAATGAACTCGCTTCAAAACTGCACTTCGATTCACTGTGATTCGAATTTCGAATTGTTAAAATATGCAACGGTCGTGACGTGATTGGGTGGCCGATTCTGAGGGCTGAACAAATATTGTAACCCATCAATGGACGGTTATTCGAATTTATTTTTAAAAAGCCGCCATGTTTTTCATTTCGTTGTTAAATTTATTTACGGTAGCTGCCAACTTGAAAACTGGTATTTAATTATCAATACTTGTTTTACGCATTTGATTTCCATCCATGTGGCATGCTGGTTTGTAAAGTATGTAGGTACATGCCTATAATGTTTATTCCAATTCTAGGATATTAATCTCACTAATATTAACTATTATAAACGATTTTTACAGATTCAAACATACAAATTAATGTTTAATAAGTTTATAAATTTCAGTCCCAAGCAATACCTAAAGGTATTTGTAAACAATAGGCTTCACAAAAATAAGAGAAAAATAATTACTGTGTAGTAGTTTTCGTTACTTTGGCGAAGAGTATAATCTCGAAAAAACATAAGACAAAGTTGTAATATTCTATAAAAAATACATTATTATGATTTTTTTTATATATTTTATTTGTATGATTATTTTTTTTGTATGTATTACGTTGTTGTGGAGTCAAAGTGTTAAACAAAAACTTGTGATGTTGACGTTAATTGTTAAAACAATACAAACGTAATGAGTCCTGACTCATTTATTTGTGGTATGGTTATATCAAATGGATAGTGAAACTATGGTTAAATACTCGTAAATGTATTGTAAACTATGGTTAACCGATTGTTAAAATGTTTTGCTATATCGCGAATGGCAGATGGTACATTGCGCGTACTGATTTGTTAAACTAAATGAATTATTTGGTCCATTAGTGGAACTAAAAAGTAGTTCTAATTTGATTATATTATTGACTAATCGTAATAAGTGCCAATATTTTTATTACTTCCGTTATGCAGTAAAACAACACTTATTGGGTCATAAGTAATTATTTCGTAAGATATGAAATTAATGAAGATGAACTCAAATGAAATAGAAAGTATTTTTCTGTGTGATTAGAGATGTTCAATTCAAATAACGTAATATGTATGTAAGACGAAATTTCATATCAAAGTACTAATTTAAGCGGAAGAATACTTTTAGAAAAAAGGTCCTAAAAAAATATATTAACAATACGTGTACTGTAACCTAGCTTAGCCAAGTCTTTTACTTATTATTTTCAATACATTTATGAGAGGCTCGGAGATCAATAGAATCAAGTCCACATTTTAGCATTTAGAGCACAGTGTTGTATGCTATAAAACAATAAGAGTGTTCGACTGTTTATTTCCGGGACCAGACGAATATCTCCCTTGTTCAATAGGGACAACGTTTTTTTTTATTTTACAAATATTAAAATTGATTAGTCACAATAAAAAATTTTTCTTAATTTTCTAATTAAAAAAATATTTTGAAGTTTTCAATTTCAAATTACCGCGAAAACACTAGTCCGCGTTGGCCACGCCAAACTATGAAACAAAAAATGTGAAACTTAGAGGCGAGACCAAATTATGACGTCACGGGGGCCACGACAAATGAATAGGGTTGTGAAATATTAGTGTGAATGTCGTTTACCCAATCCGTTATCCAAATCTAATGGTGCATAAGGCACTGCACATGTAGTAGTTATGCCAGTGCAATGTATTTTGATAACTTTTAAAATAAAAAAAAAAAAAACACATTTAAAATAGATATTTCATATTGACCCCCACTAAAAACCCCAATAAAAAAACACTTTTATAAAACAAATGTTATAAAAATGTAGATATATATGTTTCGTAATTTAAAACTAAACTACAATTATCCAGAACCATTTTAAATGGACATGATCGTCTAGTGCTCTGAACCCTTCATATGTATTGACATTTGATTATTTTGAAATTGCGTTTCACGATAAGTATTTTTTATCACGTTTACCGTGATAAGATCCATTTTATCTTCAAAACGAGTAGAAACTAGAGATTACTTTACTTATCCCCAACAAAATATTATTCCGAGACGTGATTTATTTCGTTATTGATTTATTTGACACTTCAAAATAAATCCTGAAACCGTGATTTATTTGAATCGTCAAAAATAAATAAAACCCTTTTGAAGGTTGCCAAGAATTTTGCGGAGAAATTCATCTTGAATTTATTCTGAGAGTAGTGCCTTCTTCAAAGCTTATCTGGGGTCATAAGCTTCTTATGCGGACGCCATTCTTTAAAGAATGCCTCCGGAAAGGTTCTCATAATTTTTGAGCGTAATAAGATTAAATGCGAGTAATAAATTCTTCATGCTATGGAGAAATAATATTTTTAATACTTTAGTAGCTACTATATCATAAAATGACCAGACTATATCATATTATAATTGTCCGCCTCGTGGTAAGGTACGCGCATTTGATATCTTACAGGGTCTATATAAAAACTTTTTTTAAATGTTATATCACATTTAAAAAAATGTAAAATGTGAAAGTAGTAATATGTTACCCATGAACTTAAAAAAAGGTACAAATTAATAATAATTTTTTATTTCTTTGAAGATTTGCCTGGGACAAAAATCTATTGATTAAAAGTTTTTATTTTTCTCCTTTCCTTTTTAATTTGCACTCGATACTGCTTTATTATTTTTTTTCCACCCAATGACAAACTGTAAAAACTACAGTTTTTCAGGACAGAAATGTTACTTAATTGTTTTATTTTATGGTTTCTATTGTATTTATATGTTTAAATAAAATAAATTTCAATAATATTTTAAAATTCTGTCAAATCTGAGATTAACCTAACCATTACTTTAAGCTTTACTTTACTGTCATCCGGCGAAGGCGTTTCGGCTGGCTAGGCCATATACTACGTATGCCTCCCGAGAGCCTTAACTATGCTTGCCTATTTAACAAAGCATCAGGTTCTCGGCGTCCTGGTCGTCCACTGCTGACAATTCGTCGGCAGTTTGCGTCAGAGCTGCGGGACGTGGACTTGACTTGGGAGGATGCACGGGAGCTGGCGGCCGATCGCTTGGCCTGGAGCGGTTTGTGGATTCCATATGCTCCACATAGGGAGCGGATATGGTATAATGAATGAATGAAATTACTTCAAGCTTATGCGTAATTTTATATGGGAGTGGATATGTCCATAAATATTAAAGAGAAGTTTAAAAACACTCATTTTGGTAATTCAATTTAACACGCGCAAGAGGTTCATATTTCAAAGATACAACGTTTTTTTAAAAGTTTATATTGGCCAATATAAAAAAGTCAAAACAAAACGGATTTTTTTTCCCCTAATAAAACGTTTAATTTAGTATAAAAACACGCTCATAAACATCCTAAAGGCAAATTCCACTTCACTAGAAATTATAATCAAGCCCATTAGGACATTAAATGATAAAAATAATTATTTTACTTAAATTGAAAACGTGATTCAAAGAAGGACATCTACAAAATTATTATCGTAGTTAGCAACATGGGCATTTTAAAAATTAGCCACATTTAAAATATCACGTTCAAATTCTACCTACATTACTTTGAGAAGAAAACCCTTAATGGTCGTAGATGAGATGAAAGACAAATTCAGAAAACGAGGAATTTAAGACTTACTTTAGTACTAATGATAATAATTTAATTAAGCTGTATTTCAGTTTTCAAGCTACAAAGCGTAGATACAATCATCAGTAGAAATCTGATTAGAAATTTTATCACAAGATAAAATGATGGAAGAAACTCATTTTTAAAGGTTGAAGAGTAAACTTTTTAAAAATTATTATTGTTGGCTTGAATAGAATTGAAATTGATACGGTATTGATAAAAATACGAAAATTCTGTTTTATCCTGATTATTTATTGTATGCAATAAAAATTATCAGTCCTTTTTTCTTTAATACCAGCCTTGGGTATTATATTATGTACATGAAACTACTACCTACTTTCCCTTATCCGCACCCAATGGTGCATAGGGCACTGAATTGGAACACCAAGTGCAGTGTATGATGATCATTTTATTTCATGAAGTTAAGATGATCAGTCATACGCTCCAGTACCAGTCCAACGTATCACACATGAATATTAATATGAGAATAACATGTAAATAAATACTTCATGCTGACCCCCTACGGGAATCGAGCCCGCGACCTCGTGCACGGTAGCCAAATGCTCTACCACTAAGCTACGAGGCGGACATGTACATGAAGAAGAAAAAAAAACGTATTTATTAATTTGATTAAATATCTCGTTAGTGCACCTAACACAAATGAGTGTTAAACGCTAAAGGTAGAAAAAAAATAGTATTTTCATAGTAAAACATACCTACTATGAATTAAATAAACTAACAGCTTTTCATAACAAAAAAAAACAGTCATACAGTTTAACAAGTTAAATTTTTAAAATATCAATGAATATCAATTAATTTCACTTTTACCATTGCATTAATTTATTAAGATACAACTCACCTCGGATAATCGGTTTATTAATAATTTCATAAAGAACACCTGTTCTTCTTAATTATATTTCAGTTAGAAGCTACCAAACCGTCACAATTTAATCTGAGTCAAAACAGATTAATTTAAATTTCCTATTTTATAAAACATGACAGATCCGGTAATTACTTTCCCCTTTAAAGCCTTTTTGCACACAAATACTTATATTGAGTAGAGATTGCTTTATTGCAAACACTTATGATGCTTCTACGCTTGAAGTAGTATGTTTGATTTAAGAAGATTTATGAAAAAAAAACATAAATAATTAAGTATCAGCATCATCATCATAATGATTTGTGTATAAAATGTAAATAAAACACTGTGTTTATGTAAAATCAATTACTTTTAAATAACTGATAAAAGTTAAATAAAGTTACTGGGGACACTTACACTTATATTTATTTCGCTAGTCAGCGCTTTTACCATGTTACGGGCTGAACCAGACTGAGATGCCTGTAGCAGGGTGTTAGCGGAACTAGCGGAAATAAATTTAATATAAAATCCTATGTATCAAGTATTTTATTTAAATTTTACTTTGTTATTTAAAAAAAAAAAAAATATGGATTTCCGCCAAGTAATGTCAAATTTTTTTTTATTTTATTTTGTAAAAATATAAAATTGTATTTATTTTGGTTTTGCGTTGGCACGTGAAGGTTTTTTAAGATATTCATTTTTCATAAATTTTAAAGTAATGTTTAAAATATTTTTTATGGTTTTGGTGAATCAACAATATTAATTTATCGTATATTAACGAATTATTCGTGGCCATTAACGCCTCGGAATTATTATTTTAATTGAAAAAAAAATAAGGAGTGAGAAAGCTATCAAATATTTAGTAATAAAATTGCGAAAAACAGAGTAATTAAAACGGAATACATGGTTTGTGAAAGTCCTACAGTGTATTGAGAAAGCATTGTAAGGAATTCAAGGCTGGCAATGATAATCGTTTTAATAACTACTCCATCAGTTGTAATAAAATGTGGAAAATTTAAATCGATAAGCTTTAAATAATTTATAATTATGCCGTTTTCTTTTGTGAGCAAGGATGAGCTTTATGTACGGAAATTAAATATTGCTGATTAAAATTAGGATTACTTTACTTAAATAAATTTTAGGGTCCAATATTACCATATTTATTATTTTTCAACGCTGGTTTTTACCTAGGTTTTTACTTTTAACTAAAATCAGCGTTATTAATTTTTAACACTTTTTTTACGTACACAAAGCTCAGGCAACTCCATAATATTTATGTAAAATATAACGAAAAAGTATTCCACTAGAAATGAATGTTAGTAATCACGTAACTATATTATGTTCAGATATTTTCATAAAACCAATGACAAGCCATGAGTTTTGTAAACATTGTGATATTTATATTCAATTCTAAATACTTTTTAGAAGTTGTTACCATACCGATGTATATAATTTCTAATAAACTTTTTTTTTATATTTATAATACATAACATTTCTACTTTTTTTCAATTTTTCAGACCTATGTAATAAGCCACTGATTTGACACCTAAATCAGTTATTACATAAAAGCACAAGTCTTTCATTCAGCGTCGTTCCAAAATAATATTTTTAAGTTCTAATGTGTAAATCTCATTCCATTTATTGTTGATAAAATCAATTACTCGTGTTAATATCATGTCCTAAAATGCTCCATTTGTCTGTCTACTTATAATGTATATAATGTTATCGCAAACAATGTATTTGTTTGTATTAAATATTTATTTTAAAACCAAAATTTAAATAATATATTCACATCAGGAGTGCTGTATCGATGACAAAAATTTTGCAATTGCGAGGTAAAAATTTACATATGAACCTTGGACTCAAGTACATACTCGTACACTTAATGATTGTCAAAAGTATTAAAATGTACGATTCAGTACAATGCTTACGTATTTGTACTAAACTGTATTTTCGATTAAATCAAGTTTTTAATGCTATTCGTTTTTGTGTATGTTGTACTTCATTAGCTAAATAATATATTTTTTTCCGCCTTGTGGTGAAGTGATTAGCGCGTATGCAAGAGTTCTCGGGTCAGATTCTCGTGGGGGTCAAATTCAATATCTGTTTGAAATCTGCATGTCTGATCATCTTGCCTTCATGTTATAAGATCAAAGTTCTCTGCACCACCATATCGGTGTAGTTACACCTATGCTGTGCCCTATGCACCTATATGAAGAGGGAATAAATGAAATATTTTTATACAACATTTTGGGCGTGTTTAAATACTTGTATACAAATCTGGATTTTATCCCAAGACGGGAGTAGGTATATGGTATATTTCATTTTGTATCCCTACAGAGATGAGGTAGTTTTTTTTCAACTTTAGGAATATGGATATTCGAGCGTTTACAGGGCTTATATTGACTGGGTGTACAAGTATTTGAACACGCCCAAAATGTTGTATAAAAATCCCTGGTCAAAATATAAGTAATATAAATTGCAGAGTCATCTGCAGGCGATTACTAGTACTTAATTTAACTCGTTCAGGGTCTTAATTACAAAAATAAAGTAATTTGCTAATAAATACTTAACTTCAATATCAATGCATAGATGGAGCTTTCAACTCGCTGGTGGATGATTCTCTATTCGTAACATTTATACAAAATCAAAAATGTTACCTGGTGTGGATATTCGCTAATAAGCGGAATGGGGAATGTTGTAGTACATAAAGTGGCCACTTAACTCAGCCAATGACAGGTCATAAGCCCTGTAAACGCTCGAATATCCATATTCCTGAATTTGAAAAAATTCTACCTCATCTCTGTAAGGATATAAAATGAAATATATGAAATATTTTTATTTTTAGGTAGTGTAAGTACGTACGTATGAAGTAAGAAGTATTTACGAATGGTAAATTTCTGTTTAGTAGTCATAACAAAGCCGGTAATATCACCGACACAATGTTGACACAATACCCTTGAGAGTCACGTAACGCGTACCTAAGTTACAAAAACCGAAACAAATATAATATCTGGTAACACTTTGAACAATATTAGTGAGCAACTTCTTAAGAAATACAAATTTTACTTTGCGCAAGGAATTGAAACGGGGAACCCGACTTGAATGTGTGATACCAATACGCCACAGTCGGCCAATCATCGCTTGCCAAATCGGCTAAAACAAAAAACGACGTGCTCTGTATAAGAAAACCATTTTGCAAAATAACAAAATTCAACACGGTCAATTGAGCCGATGCAAACACGAAGATATTGGGTACGCTAAAACGGAATAGAAGTCTGAGCTCTGCACAAGGAATGAAAGTGCAATAAGAAAAAATAATATTATTGAACTATTGTCAAAGTAGAGAGTATGAAATAATATTATAGCGTATTGTTATGTATTTGAATAAAAAAAGTGAAATTAATGTAAAAAAGTGAAATTAATGTAAATACAGTTAAGTAAATACAAATTAGTAAAAAATGGACTGTTACCTATTCATTACTCTTATGTGCTCATAATAAATTAAATTTGAGACCCTTCCTTATCATAGTATTATGAAAATTTGAGCAACATGATACCAAAATTATAATTAAAAAAAAAGTATGATATTATTTACAAATTTAAAAAAAACATGTATCAAATCATCCAAAAAGCCTTACACAAATTCAAAATTATTAGTGCACAACAAAAAAACTCATCGCGCAGCGAATGGTTAAATAATCTTTCACTACTGATTGATCCACTTTCAAACATTTTCACTGACCAACAAACCGGATCATCGTACTTAAAATGTATGCGCTGTTATCTCCTCAGTCGTCAGACAGAACGAAGTAACAAAGTCCCACTTCTCTATACTGACAAGTCAGTATCAGTATGTCGGTGACACCGGTCACTGACTATTAAATTACCGGGATCACTCAGTACGAATCAGTTTTATTAACAAACAGGGCGAAATGGAACCTTTAAAATATTTGTCAGATGCCACTGGCGCATCTGACCCTGCTTTAAGACTGCTGTTGTCAATTTTCATGTCTTATCCCATAGCGTGGTTTTATAGATTCTACATGCGGTTTAAAAATTCAAACATAAAAAATGTATTTCTTGCCGTTTGTGGTATTGCTATTGGATTGTTCAATTTTGGTTATGATGTGCGTCATAGTGTTTATGCTGTGTTGTTTAGCTATGTATCAGCGTGGGCATTAGGTCCAACCAAAATAAACGTGATCCTGAACTTGATCTTCCACATGGGTTACCTTTTAATTGGATATTGGACCAGTGACTCTGTGTCCTACGATATAACATGGACAATGCCTCACTGCGTGCTCGCTTTAAGGATGATCGGGCTATCTCAAGACTTTTGGGACGGAGCAAAAGATTTTAAGACTTTGTCTATTGCGAATAAGAAAACAGCTATTCGCACACGACCGGCAATTATTGAAGTATTTTCCTACGCGTTCTTCCCTGCTAGCTACTTAGTAGGTCCTCAATTCTCACTGACGAGATTAAAAGATTTTGTGAACGATAAATTTGAGAACAACTTAAAACCTTCTAATTTGTTTGCTGGCACACAGCGTGGACTGATTGGATTATGTTATTTAGTCGCGTATCAGATTGGAAACGCGTACTTAGACGAAACATATTTCCTTACTCGAGAGTTTATGGATTCCTCTTTTCTATGGAAACATTTCATGTTAGCAGTATGGCTTAAAATATTGTTCATGAAGTATATATCGTGCTGGTTGTTGACAGAAGGTGTGATATTTTTTCCCCATTATTACAGAATAAAAAAAAAAATTAACGTTAATTAACAATTCTGATTAACTTAAAACTCTTAAGATTGGTATTCAATTTCTTTCAAAACATTGATTTGATATCACAGTGTCAAGAACTACTGAACCGTAATTATCAATATGAAACAATGCAGATTAATTAATCTTTACACTGATTTTTTTTTAAATTTGTCATGTGTTTTTTAATCAATTCTTTTTTTTAATAAATTTATTTTTATTTTTAGGTGCCTGTATCCTGTTTGGGTTAGCGTTCAATGGTCAGGCAGAAGACAAGACAGCTCTCTGGGATGGTTGCCGTAATATAAACATCGGTATATACGAAGGAATAATCAGATTCGGACAGTACGTAGATTCCTTCAATGTCAACACAAATGCCTGGGTAGCTCAATACGTCTACAAAAGAATGGCCTTCCTTGGTAATAGAGTAATTAGCCAAGCTATAACTCTGATATTCCTAGCTGTCTGGCACGGACTACACAGCGGATATTACATGGCTTTCTTCATGCAGTTCAACATGATAATCTTGGAAAAAGACTTAGAAAAAATCTTATACAGCAACGAGTCCTTCAAACGGATTTCGCAATACAAACTGTTTATAATAATATCAGTGATAGTACGTAAAGTTTATGTGTCTGTTTTTATTGGATACGCGATAATTCCTTTTGCACTGCTTAGTTTTAGCAAATGGTGGCTAGTTTATAAATCTCTTTACTTCTCGGGATTTGTTCTGTTTCTTCCTTGGACTCTAGTGTATAAACCCATAGTAAAGAAAATATTTAGCTCGATAAAAGTAAAAGAAAT
Organism: Micrasema minimum; assembly: GCA_022494985.1. Lineage (NCBI taxonomy): Eukaryota > Metazoa > Arthropoda > Insecta > Trichoptera > Brachycentridae > Micrasema > Micrasema minimum. Next base: position 37,260 of record JAGVSP010000072.1, on the reverse strand, counting down.
TAAAGCTAATTAAATGTGAACAACGCATCTAAAGTTAATTGCCATACTTACCTAGTCATAGTGATTTGAAGATAATTTTAATAAAACTGCTGATTTTAGTGACTTGTTATCTACTATAGAATGCATAATATATTTTTTCGACTGTACGAATTTGTTTACAACTGTTATAATAAAATTAAAATCTTTGATTACGTTGGAATACTCTGTGAGGAAATATCTTCCCTTAGCAGATAAACGTTTTTTCACTTAGGCTCAGTGAAGCAATTTGAAGTCCTGCCCCCCCCTCTAAAATGCTTATCAGATCAACAGTTAAAGTGGAAAGCAGAAAAATGTAAGGTAGCCCCCTCTGATATTACCAACATCTCCTCCCTTCTCCATACAAATTAATTAAGTACCATTTCTAAGATGCGATAAAAAGCTTCTCTGTGACTTCAATTTAATCTAATCAAGACTTCTATTTGAAGATAGACAAAAAATGAAGCAATTTTCATCTTATTCTCTCGACATCGGTGATGTTCTTTTCGTCCTTCAAGGTTTTGATCTCAAAGCGTAATTTTTGAAGGATGTTCAAAAATACAATTTTATTATTTTATCTAAAATGAATGTGTAAAATACAGAAAAAATGCACAAATAAGTTTTTTTAGAAACAAGTAATACACATTACATTAGAAATTACACATTTTATAGGTTATCAAATCTATTTTAGTTTTTTTAAAAGTAATGGGACGGATAAGTTGATCATAAGTTTATTTTGTCTATTTATTATTTCGACCATGCGGTATATTTATTGGTTACTAGGCCGCGATGGCTTGATATCGTACTAAAATACTCAGGTAATAGAAAAGATGTAGATAAATAATATTTCAGTAAGTTGAGATTAATATTAAAAATTTGCTTTACAAAGCCTACAATATAAACCAAACAATAAGGCCAACTATATGAAATATAAAGTTTTTTATGAACGAAAATCGTGTTTCTAAGAAACGAATCTTCTGAACAACCTTAATTTATTGAGAAAAAGTTGAGGGTTCTACTTTATGTGGGAGTCAACAAAACTTAAGATAAAAGATTGAAAAGGTTTATCAAAGTAACGGTTTAATGTTTACTTGTCTCTCATTGGGTAAAATGTAAGTATTTACTTTAGGCAACAAGTTTTTCTCCCTTCAATTATTTTCTTCCAAATTATTTCATTCGGCCCAAAGTATCAATAAAAACACAAATTAAGTTTCAAAGAAGAATGTTTAGAAATAAGTTGGCACTCTTATATACCTACTTATTAGATAAATTTAAGATGGTAAAAAAATATTCGGACGACCTCCGTAGCGTAATGGCTAAGACGCTGGACTCACGATACGGAAGTTCCAGGTTCGATTTCCGGTGAAAACTTGAGTTTTTAAAAATTAAAAGTGATTTTTCTCGAGCCTAGGTATTTAAGACGCTGTACAAATGCGGTGTCTTATGCACCATTAGGTGTGGACAAGGAAAAGTAGTAAGAGATAGTTTTATATACATATATGTATAGGCTATTACTTTTCGTTTGATTAAATATTTATAAATAAAATGTACATTTGATACATTTTTTCTTTGATAGTTTAAGGTAATTTATTTTCACAACACACACTACAATTTTAACTTGTAGAAGTATGCAAGAAAAATAATTTTAATATTAAAATTAATTTATATGTAAATAATAACCGCAAAAAAAGTTACTATGCATTTTTGTTGTTTGCGAAAAAAGCAGAATAATTCTAAATATGAATATGGGACAGTGACCATTCCTTCTCGAATAATTTCCCGAGGGATGGGAAAATATAAGTGCACAACGATACACAGAGGAGACGAGAGAACCCGATCTCATAACCTGAACGTTTGGTCACTTTTTGGGACGGAAAACCGGAAATATTATTCATGACTTCCTTGTCTCAGAAATGAAAAGCAAATGATATTTGTTAAAAAACAACATACAGAAGTGAAAATAACTCGAGTTATTCAATAAAATGTTGTTTATAATATCAACCAAAAATTATTTGTTTAACTGTTTAATTTTTTTTTTTTTTAAGTGTTCTTTATTAAGAAATTAAACATAACATTAGAAAAACAGAAATAATACCGTCCCGATAAACCGCAATTTTGCCGTTTGTCATCAGGACCCATTAGCAAAAAATACATTTATCATAGAAATATAACAAAATAATAAAAAAAGTTACAAAATATACATAAAAGGAATAGAGATAATGCATATGGTGAATCAATATAAATAAGTTCTATCTTCCAACCAAACCCTTAGAATAGAAATAATTTTATTAACATTATTACACGATTTAAATTCATAGGGCAACATATTAAATATTTTTGGAATTAAATATTCTAAAGTTCTCTGCCCGTACTTATTTTTAGTTTTGGGCACAATTAATCCCTCCATGGATATGAATCTGGTTGTATAAGTGTGATGTAATTTATTTTTATATGTGTTATCAAACATATTTTGGCAAATGATTTTATTCCACAGTAATCCCTTCACAGGTATTACTTTTAAATATTTAAATATTTTAAATGTGATCTAAAACCTTATATTTATATCTCTACAGAGATAAAGTAGATTTTTTTCTTATTCGGGAATATGGATATTCAAGCGTTTACAGGGCTTATAACCTCTCATTGGCTGGGTTAAGTGTGGCCACTTGACGTACTACAACATTCCCCATTCCGCCTAATTTAGCAAATATCCACACCAGGTAACATTTTTGATTTTGCTTATATGTTACGAATTGAAAACCATTCGTAAGCGCGTAACTAGCAACATCTAAACATTAATATTGAAGTGAAGTAATTTATTAACAAATTACTTTATTTTTGTAATTAAGACTCTGATTGAGTTAAATGAATTTACCCAAATAATTTTAAATCACCCAAAATCTTGTAACCTTTTATTTACTTTTTCGACTATAAATAATATTTGCACTCATGATTTCGAGGAAGCCCCATCCAATCAAAAACTGTAACTCAGGTTGGTTTAAATGGAACACCGTTTTTAAATTTAATTACTGTACTTCTGAAGCGTGATATTATTTACCGTAACAGTCGAGTAAAATTTGCAATTTTTAAATAAAAACGCTTTAAGTGAGCAGAAGGTTATGAATTTTGAAGTCTCACTTCAGTTGAATGTGCCATTCATTTGAATTTATGAGTGTTTTAATAACTTTTAAACTGTTTAACACTCTGGTTTATTGTTTGATATAATTTCATGGATCTTGAAGTGTGTGAGTCAAATTAAAGTAATTGTTATTGAAAACTACGTAATGAACTGAATTAGAAATTTCATTATTATTATAATAATTTATCCTTTATACTTTCATATTTACTGCACCCTTGGCTATCAAATGTATGTATTCATTCATTCCCTTATCCGTGTCTAACAATGCATAGGGTATTTTTAATCTTTTTTATGGATCATAAAATGTATTCATTTATACCGTCTGATATTTTTTTATTGATATATTTGGCTAGAAAATTATGTAATAGGACATAAAAAGCAAAAATAGGTAACGTTCTGAAATGACGGAGATTTAGTTCGCACATATGGTGCAGTTGTTAGCGCGTAGGGCTACCACGCATAAGGTTGCTGGATCGATTCCCGATGTCGTCAATTTGAAATGTCAATTTAAATGTGGGTTTTTCACATTTTTTTTTATATGTGATAAATTTGATTTGACGCTGAAGCGTTAGTTTTGTGATGTAGATTTAGTAGATGAAGAAAATTTGAAATGAAATTAAATTAAAATTGCAGTTTCTCATATCTTCTTTGTATAATAAGGTATTTTTTGAATTTCAATTCAAAAATACGAAGGCATTTACATGATTTTTTGTAAAAGACACCTGTTTTTATTCACAAAGTAAAACAAAGGACCGCAATGGCTTAATTTTTAAATAAAAGCTACATTGTTTTTTTGTGTCTGTCTGATCTGGCTATTTTTCTTAGAATCGTTGTTAATTTTATAAGTGATGGTTTAGGATAAACATTCTTGGCAAAAAAATAGACCTGCTTTTTTGTTTGTGTTTCGGTCATGAGAACTCGATTAAAAAAATGCACCAACAACAATAAATTGCATAAATTAGTTAGAAAATATTAAAACATTTATGTAACAGGATTCATTTTAAATGAGTGATTAACATGTTATACAAATATTCCAGAGTATTTTGAAACTATTACAATTCGCATTAAATTTTAAATGCAAGTGGCTTTGTGGAAATATTTTTTATACCCGTTTGGAAAAGTTAATTTTGGGATTTTAAAAAAATACAAAAATTATTTTCCCAAAAAGAACAGTTGGTCACAGCAGTATCTTGCAAATTCTTTTACTGATTTAAATAAATAAAACGTGTACTTACAGATAGTGTCAATCACGTGACTATCATGTGCCTGAGAATGTTTGTACACGACCTGGAACAAATAAAAAACTATGTGTTAAGTTGATAATTTTTGTGTATCATACGATACAAACAATGTAAGTTCGAATATCATATCTGAATTATATCATACATGGTGTTCCAATGCAATGCCCTATGCACCATTGGTTACGTAGATGGGAAAGCAGTAATAGTAGTAGTGTCATGACATTTAATCCAGAAACCCTGACAAAGTGTTAAATTTGGGAATATTCACTTATAAGTGGAATACGTCTATTCGCCAGCCAATGACAGGTCGTAAGCCCTGTAAAAGCTTAAATACCTATGTTCCCGAGCTTGGATAGAGCTTCTTCATCTCAAACAGTTAAAAAATAATTCTGTTACTCATTCACTTATAATTATAATTGTAAAGACATTAAACCATGACAATATAAATAATCATAAAAAGCCACAGCCAAAATTCGTTTATTCACTAGTCTGAATAAATACCTAAAATAAAAATACAATAATATAAGATACAACTTAGTATCAGTTAGTAATATTACATAATTTTTATCTTAAAGTTGTCACAAAATAAAACGAATCAAGCGTTACAAAAAATATGTACGCAAATAGTGCGTTTTTTGTCAAAATGCCGATTTCATTGATGCGCAAAAAGTTGCAATATGTGCGTTGAAAAAGCCAACTCAATAACCAGCCTCTTAACCCATATAATCGTAGCATTTTCACGCTTCTCATGCTAAGTAGGTAAATTGTTACGAGAAAAAATATAATTTTCACCACTGAGTACAAAGGATGAAAGTGATGCTCTATTTAAACGAACGTAATCGACTAAAGAAATGTATATTGTTACGTAGTTGTGTTACTTTCTTTTTCGTTTGGCTTACTTTGGACCAGGATTAACGGTAACTCTCTCCGCGTAGAAGTGTGTGAGTACGATGCTTGACTGGATGTCTGTGTAATGGTGGCGATACTATCACAATTATAAATTTAAAACGAACTAACTAACTAACCATTACGCCATTTCCCCGTAGGGTTAGACAGAGAGGATAGAACGCCATTCCACTCCTTTGCTTCCTCTACATTCATACATTTTCTCATGCACATACGCCGATTATTCCGACTTTTCACATGTCCACTTTCAAGTACTTGACGTACTTCGTCATGCCATGTCTTTCTCGGCCTTCCGCGGCTTCTACATTTAGGCACACTTGCATTTAAACTTCTTTTAGCCGTTCTTTCATCACTCATTCGCTCCACATGACCAAATCACCAAATTTATAATATTTTAAATATCAGATTTCAGGGTACTCAGCTTATTATTTTCCTTTTTTGATCTCTATAAATAGATATAAAAATAATATTATTTATAAGATATACATTCATAATATGTACTATATTTTGATGGCGTTTGTCATGCCATTTTAAAGTTTAAATTGGGTTTTATGGAAATAATACCTGCTGTGAAATATTCATTATTGATTTCACACTATAAGTCAAGGTAAGTTTCATATTTGAGTTTAAATAACTTATTTTCAATAAATGCAATTCCAGTGTAAACTGCATAAAAAATATAGTTCTTCATGCACCAAAATTCTGTAAAAAAACTGCATTTTTTGTGAGGCTCGCTCCAAACAACTATTTTGAAGTTAGCTGAAGTTGATCGAAGTTTGGGAATGTAGTATGTGACTTCATGCTACCCGTATTTCGTTTATGTTACCGAAGTACTTCGGCGAAGACTTTCGCGAGAGTGTTCGCGAGGGCTCCACAATGATATTGTAAAACAAGTTAGGAAAAATGCAATTTTTCGGTAGTTTGCTAGATAACATTATTCGGTACTTTTTTATTCGTTATCTACTGAGATAATTTTTATGCTGTCTAATAAACTAAAATGGCCTTAATACCGGCACTATTGGATGAGTTTATTCAAATTACCTGTGGTTATGATTAATCTTACAGCTTACTTATTCAGAGTTTGAATAATTGGCTTCAATCTGAAGGCATATATCAGAGTGGCCTTCATTAGGCGGATCAGAGTAAAATATTTTGTCAGCACGCGAACATCTCAGGAAACCAAATTACCTAATCTCTCAATTCGCCTACACATTTCCTGCACGATTCTATTGTTCTCCCTGACTCTAGATAAGCCCACAGTCATTATTTCTTATAAAAAAACCAAAAGGTGTCAAGAGAAGAGATAATAATACTATTTGACCTCAAGTCTTAAAATTCTACAGATATCATCGTGATATTTAATCGATTATATTAATATCTGACAGAAATTCAATCTTAAAACCTTGCCAATATGTTAAATAATTATTCTTAAACCTTTGATATCGCTTAAAAATAGTGGAGTTACAATAGCAATTAGAACATTTTAGTTAAATTCACACTTACATGAATTGAGAAGTTTTTATAAAAACACTCGAAAATTTCAACATTGCTGTATAATGTAACACTGAATGAATGTGAAATTTTTAATATTTAATGATACGAATCAACGTGTTTCTTGTTAAGCCAAAAAAACGTTAAAAATATATTGACATTGTTTGCGGTGGGTTTACAGCGAATTGTTTAACGTGCTGTGATAACTGCAATGATAAAAATTGTGACAGCAATGGCGTTTCTTGAGACTGTTTTCCAACCAATGTTTGTTGGTGTTGGTTTGGTTCTTGTAACACTTTTTTTCCCCTTTCTACGTGATCTGCAAGCAAATTCGTAGTCTCCTAGTGTAATTACTGACTGACGGCTTTCTTGCCAGTACCTGTAAAAACAATCGAATCTCGTCACACCGTATCGATTGCCGAAACTAACACTTTTCTTCTATCAAACAGCTGACCGCATAAGTTTAGCTACTTAATAATAATTGTTACAAGTTGTATAATAGAGTACCTTGCTGCACGAACAAAACTGCAATTCTCAAAGTCTGGTGTAATTGTGTTGTCGATATAGTTTTATGCAAAGATTCTGAAAATTGAAATTGACCTATTGCATGCAACTGTTATTCACCGTCATAACTAATGCACTTTTGTAATTGTTTTCAAATAACCGTTGTTAGACTTGATGAGCTATTTACATAATATGACAATAATAGTCCTCCCCGGGGGGGGTTTTTTCTTTTTTGAAAATTCTAAAAAATTTTTGGGAAAAAAAAAACCCCCCTTTAAAAAAATTTTTTTTTCCTTTTTTTTAAAAAGGGGTTTTTTTTTAAAAAAAAAAAATTTTTTTGGGGTTTTTTTTTAAAAAATTCCCCCCCAAAAAATTTTTTTTTTTTTGGGGTTTTTTTTAAAAATTTTTCCCCCGGGCCAAATTTTTTAAAAATTTTTTTTAAAAAATTTTTTTTTTTTTTTTTAAAAAAGGGTTTTTTGGGGAAAAATTTCTTTTTTTTTTTAAAAAAAAGGAAAGTTTTTTTTTTTCCCCCTTGGAAATTTTTTTTTTTAATTTTTAAAAAAAAAGGGGGGGGTTTTTTTTTTTTTTTTTTTTTTTAATTTTTAAAAATTTTTTTTTTTTTTTTTTTTTTTTTTTTTGGGGTTTTTTTTTCCAAAAATTTTTTTTAAAATTTTTTTTTTTTTAAAATTTTTTATTTTTAAAATTTTATTTTTTTTTTTTGGGGGGAAAAATTTTTTTTTTAAAAAAAAAATTTTTTTTTTGGGAAAAAAAACCTTTTGGTTTTTCCCTTTATTTTTTTTTTTAAAATTTGTTTCCTTTTGGTTTTTAAAAAATTTATTTTTTATTTTTTTTTTTAAAAATTTTTTTTTTTTTTGGGGGGTTTTTGGGGGAAAAATTTTTAAAAAATTTTTTAAAAAAAAAAATTTTTCCTTTTTTTTCCCTTTTTTTTTTAAATTTTTTTGGGTTTTTTTAAAAATTTTTTTTTGGGTTTTTTTTTTGGTTTTGGGGGTTTTTTTCCAAATTTTTTTTTTTAAAATTTTTTTTTCCCTTTTTTTTAAACAAAAATTTAAAAAACCCTTTAAAAATTTTTTTTTTTTTTGGGGGGGAATGTTAAAAATTTTTTTTTTTAAATTTTTTGGGGTTTTTTTTAAAAAAATTTTTTTTTTTAATTGTTTTTTTTTTTTTAAAATTTTTGTTTTTTTTTTTAAAAATGTTAATTTTTTAAAAAAAAAAAAAAAGGGGGGTTTTTTTTAAAAAAATTTTGGCTTTCAAAATTTTTTTTTTTTTTAAAAAAAAAAAAAAAAAAAATTTTTTTAAAAAAAAAAAATTTTTTTGGGGTTTTATTTTTTTGAAATTTTTTTTTTTTTTTAAAATTATTAAAAAAATTTTTTTTTTTTTAAAATTTTTTTAAAAAAAAATTTTTTTAAAATTTTTTTTTTAAAAAAAAGGTTTTTTTTTTTTAAAAAACAAAAACCAAAATTTCTTTTTAAAAATTTTTTTTTTTTAAAAAATTTTTTTTAAAATTTTTTTTTTTTAAAATTTTTAATTTTTTTTTCCCAAAAAATTTTTTAAACCCGAAAAAATTTTTAAAAATTTTTAAAATTTGTTTTTAAAAAAATTTTAAAAAAATTAAAAATTAATTTTTTTAAAAAAAAAACCAAATTTTTTTAATTTAAAAATTTTAAAAAAAATTTTTTTAAAAAATTTAAAAACCCCCAAAAAACAAAATTCCCCAAAAAAAAATTTTTTTTTTTTTAAAAATTTTTTTTTTTCCTTTTTTTTTAAAAGGGTTTTTAAAAAATTTTTTAAAAAAATTTTTTTTAAAAAAAAACCCAAAAATTAAAAAAAAGGTTTCTTTAAAAAAAAAAATTTAAAAGGCAAATTTAAAAAAAAACCTTTTTGAAAAAAATTTTTTTTTTTTTTTTTAAAACTTTTTTTCCCCCAAAAAAAAAAAAAAAAAAAAAATTTTTTAAAATTTTTTAAAATTTTTAAATTAAAAATTTTTTTTTTTTTTTAAAAAATTTTTTTAAAAAAAAATTTGGGAAAAAAAAAAATTTTTTTTTTTTTTAAATTTTTTTTTTTTTTTTTGGGCCCCAAATTTTTTCCCCTTTTTTGTTTTTTTTGGGAAAAAAATTTTTTGGGTTAAAAATTTATTTTTTTCCTTTTTTTTTAAAAAAAAATTTTTTCCTTTTTTTTTGGGGTTTTTTTTTTAAAAAAAAAAAAATTTTTTTTTTTTAAAAAAATTTTTTCCGGGGGGGGGTTTTTTTTTTTTTAATTTTTAAACCCTTTAAAATTTTTTTGTTTTCCCCGGAAAATTTAAAAAATTTTAAAATTTTGGGCCCCCCTTTTTAAAACCGTTTTTTTTTTAATTTTTTTAAAAAAAAAATTTTTTTTAAAATTTAAAAAAATTTTTTTTTTTTAAAAAAAATTAAAAAATTTTTTGGGGGGTTTTTGGGGGGAATTTTTTTTTTTTTTTAAACAAAAAAAAAAAAAAATTTTTTTTAAAAAAAAAAAAAAGGAAAAATTTTTTTAAAAAAATTTTTTCCCGGGGGTTTTAAATTTTTTGGTTTTTTTTTTTAAAAAAAATTTTTTTTTTTTGGGGGTTTTTTTGGTAAGGAAAAAAAGGGGGAAAAAAATTTAAAAAAAGGGTTTTTTTTAAAAATTTAAAATTTTTTTTTGGGGGGGGTTTTTTTTTTTTGGGGGAAAATTTTTCCCCCCGGGGTTTTCCCTTTTTCCCCCCTTTTTTTTTTTTTTTGGGAAAAAAAATTTTAAAGGGGGGAAAAGGTTTAAAAAAATTTTTTTTGGTTTTTTTTTTTAAAATTTTTTTTTTTTTAAAATTTATTTTAAAAAAACCGATTTTTGGGGTTTTTAAGGGGAAAAATTTTTTTTAAAAAAAAAATTTTTTTAAATTAATTTTTTTAATTAAAAAAAATTTTTTTTTTTAAAATTTTTTTTGGGGGGTTTTTAAAAATTTTAATTTTTTAAAACCAAAAACAATTTTTTTTTTTTTTTGGGAAATTTTTTAAAAAAAATTTTTTTTTTTTATTAAAATTTTTTTTTTTTTAAAAAAAAATTTTTTTTTTTAAATTTTTTTAAAAAAAAAAAAAACCCTTTAAAAAAATTTTTTAAAAAATTTTTTTAAAAAAATTTTTAAAAATTTTTAAATTTTTTGAAAAAAAAAGGGGGGTTTTTTGGGTTTGGGATTTTTTAAAGGGGGGAAAAAAATTTTGGGGGAAAAAAAAAAAATTTTTTTAAAAAAAAAAAATTTTTTTGGAAATTTTTTTTTTTAAAAAATTTTTTTAAAAAAATTTTTAACTGGGGGGTTTTTTTTTTTTTTTTTAAAAGAAAAATTTTTTTTTTTTTTTTTGAAAAAAACCCCCCTTTTTTTTTTTTTTTTTTTTTAAAAAAAAAAATTTTTTTTAAAAAATTTTTTTTTATTTTTTTTTTAAAAAAATTTTTTAAAAAAATTTTTAAAAAAAAAATTTTTTTTTTGGGGGGTTTCCAAAAAAAAATTTTTTTTTTAAAAAAATTTTTTTTTTTTTTCCTTTTTTTTTCCCCGGGTTTCTTTTTTTTTTTGGGGTTCCCCCCTTTTTAAAAATTTTGGTTTTTTCCCCCCAAAAAAAATTTTTGTTTGGGGGTTTGGGGTTTTGGGGGGGCCCCCCCCCCTTTTCCCGGTTTTTTTGGGGGGGGGTTTTCCCCCCCAAAAATTTAAAAAGGGTTTTGGGGGGGGTTTTTAACCTTAAAAAAAACCCTTTTTAAAATTTTTAATTTTTTTTTTTTTTAAAAAAGGGGGGGGGGTTTTTTTTTTTTTAAAAAAAAATTTTTTAAATTTTTTTTTTTAAATTTTAAAAAAAAAAAAAAAATTTTTTTTTTCCCCAAAGGGGCCCTTTTTTTTAAAAATTATTTTTTTGGGTTTTTTTTTTTTTTGGTTTTTCCCCCCCAAAAAAAAAGGGGTTTTTTAAAGGGGGGGGTTTTTTTTTTAAAATTTTTTTAAAAAGGGAAAAATTTTAAAGGGTTTAAAAAAGGGTTTAAAAAAAAAAAATTTAAATTGGCTTTTTTTTGGGTTAAAATTCAAAGGGCCGGGGGGAAAAAATTTTTTCCCCAAAAATTTTTTCCCAAACCCCCCCCTTTAAAAAAGGGGGTTTTTTTTTTAAAAAAGGGATTTTTTTGGGGGGTTTTTGGGTTTTTTTTTTATTTTTTTTTTTTTTTTGGGGGTTGGGGATTAAAAAAAAAAACCCCAAAAAAAGGGTTGTTTTTTGGTTTTTTTAAAAAAAAAATTTTTTGGTTTTTTTTTTTTTTGGGGGGAAAAATTTTTTTTTTTAAAAAAAAAAAATTTAAACTTTTTAAAAAAAAGGGGAATTTTTTTTAAAAATTTTCAAAAAGGGGGTTTTAAATTTTTTTTTTTAAAAAAAAAAAAAAAAAAAAAAAATTTGGAAAAAATTTTTTTAAAAAAAAAAAAAAATTTTTTTTTTTTTTAAAATTTAAAAAAAAAAAAAAAATAAAATTTAAAAAAAATTTTTTTTAAAATTTTTTTTTAAAAAAAAATTTTTTTTTTTTTAAAAAAAAAAATTTTTTTTGGGGTTTTTTTTAAAAAATTTTTTAAAAGGGTTTAAAATTTTTTTTTTTAAAAAAAAAAAAAAAAATTTTAAAAATTTTTGAAAAAATTTTTTTTGGAAAAAAAAAAAAAAAATTTTTTTTAAAAAAAACCCCTAAAAAAAAAAATTTAAATTTTGGAAAAAAAAAATTTAAAAAAAAATTTTTTAAAAAAAAATTTTTTTTTTTTTTTTCCCCAAAAGGGGGTTTTTTTTTAAAATTTTTTTTTTTTTTTAAAAAAATTTTTAAAAAATTTAAAAAAAAAAAAATTTTTCAAAAAAAAAAAAAGGGTTTCCCCTTTTTTGGGTTTTTTTTTGGGCGGGGGAAAACAGAAAAAAACCCCCCCCCAAAAGGGGGTTTTTAATTTTTTTAAAAAATTTTTTTCCAAAAAAAAGGGGGGAAATTTTTTTTTTTTTTTTAAAATTTTTTTTTTTGGAAAAAAAAAATTTTTTTTTTTTTAAAAATCCTTTTGGAAAAAAATTTTTAATTTTTTTTAAAAAAATTTTTTTTTTTTTTAAAAAAACCCCCCCTTTTTTTTTTAAAAATTAAAAAACCCTTTTTGGGTTTTTTTAAAAAAAAAAATTAAAAAAATTTTTTTTTGGAAAAAAAAAGGGGGGTTTTTTTTTTTCCCAAAAAAGGGGAAATTTTTTTTTTAAAAAATTTGGGAAAAAAAACCCAAAATTTTTAAATTTCCTTTAAAAAAGGGGGAAAATTTTTAAAATTTTTTTAAAAAATTTTAAATTTTTTTGGGAAAAAACTTTAAAACTTTTTTTAAAAAAAAAGGGGAAAAAAAAAAGTTTTTTAAAAAAACCCCTTTTTTTTAAAAAATTTTTTTTATTAAAAAAAATTTTTTTTAAAATTTAAAAAAAAAAAAAATTTTTTTTAAAAAAAAATTTAAATTTTTTAATTTTTTTTTTTTAAAAAAAAATTTTTTTTTTTAAAAAAAACCCTTGGTTTTTTTTTTTTTTTTCCCAAAAAATTTTTAAAAATTTTTTTTAAAAAAAAAATTTTTAAAAAATGGGTTTTTTTAAAAAATTTTTTAAAATTTTTTTAAAAAAAAAAAACCCCCCCTTTTTTTTTTTTTAAAAAAAAATTTTTCCCCCAAAAAAATTAAAAACCCGGGTTTTTTTTTTAAAAAATTTTTTTTTTTTTTTTTTTGGAAAAATTAAATCCCCCCTTTTTTTTTTTTTAAAAGTTTTTTTTTTTCCCCCCTTTTTTTTTTTTGGCCCGGGAAAAAAAAAAATTTTTTTTTCCCCCCCCCCCCTTTTTTCCCCCCCCCCCCAAAAAAAAAAAAAACCCCCCCCCCCGGGCCCCCCCCCCCCCCCCCCCCCCCCCCCCCCCCCCCCCCTTTTTTTTTTATTTTTTTTTTAAAAAATTTTTTTTAAAAAAAAAAAAAACCCCCCCTTTTTTTTTTTTTTTTTCCCAAAAATTAAAAATTTTTTTTTTTTTTTTTTTAAAAAAAAAAAAGGGGGAAAAAATTTTTTTTTTAAAAGGTTTTTTAAAAAACCCTTTTTTTTTTTTTTTTTTTTGGGGGTTTTTTTTTTTTTGGGGTTTTTAAAAAAGATTAAAAAAAAAAAAATTTTTTTTTAAAAAAATTTTTTTAAAAAATTTTTTTTTTTTTTTTAAAAAAAATTTTTTTTTTTTTTCCCCCCCCCTTTTTGGGGGTTTTTTTTTTTTTCCCCCCTTTTTTTTTTTTTTCCCTTTTTTTTTTAAGGGGGAAAATTTTAAAAAAAAAATTTTTTTTTTTTTTTTTTTTAAAAAAAAAAATTTTTTTAAAAAAAAAATTTTTTTTAAAATTTTTAAAAAATTTTTTTAAACTTTTTCGGGGTTTTTGGGGGGAAAAAAAAAAAAATTTTAAAAATTTTTTTTTTTTTTTTTTAAAAAAAAAAAAAAATTTTTTTTTTTTTTTTAAAAAAATTTTTTTTTAAAAAAAAAAGGGGAAAGAAATTTTCCTTTTTTTTTAAAAAAAATTTTTTTTAAAAAAATAGGTTTAAAAACCGGGGAAATTTTAATTTTTTTTTAAAAAATTTTTTTTTTTTTTCCCCCCAAAAAAATTTTTAAAATTTTTCCCAAAAAATAAAAAAAAAAAAAAAACCCCAAAAAAAAAAAATTTTTTAAAAAGAATTTTTTGGGAAATTTTTGTTTTGGTTTTTAAAGCTTTTTTTTTTAAAAAAATTTTGGGAAAAAAAAAAATTTTTGGGAATTTTTTTTTTTTTTTTTAAAAGGGGGGTTTTTTTTTTAAAAATTTTTTTAAAAAAAGGGGGGTTTTTTAAAAAAAAATTTTTAAAAAAAATTTTTTTTTGGGGGGAAAAAAAAAATTTTTTAAAATTTTTTTTTTTTAAAAGGGTTTTTTTTTTAAAAAAAAAAAGGGGAAAAAAATTTTGGGGTTTTTTTTTTTTTTCCCAAAAAAAAAATTTTTTTTAAAAAATTTTTTTCCCCCAAAATTTTTTTTTTTCCCCCGGGGGTTTTTAAAACCCCTTTTTTCCCTTTTAAAAAAAATTTTTTTTTTGTTTTTTTTTGGGTTTTTTTTGGGGTTGGGGGTTTTTTTCAAAACCCTTTTTTTTTTTAAAAAAAAAAAATTTAAAAAAAAAAAAAAATTTTTTTTTTTTTTTAAAATCGCTCAGTGAAATTCCAAACATTAAGGTCATAATCTAGGAGTAATTATAAGAAAATTGATTAAATAATATGTGACTTAGTTTCCAAGAATGTGTGTTACCGACTACATAATAACGTAATAATGTAAGCCCTACGCAAACCCTTTAGTTAAACGTAATTTCGCCCTTCCTTTCAGGCTTGGAATCCGCCATTAATTATTCTAAAAAAACTTTACTGCTCCAGGAATATTCTTCGTACATTCACAATGGCCGGCTGCTCCATTCCGCATTCTTCTATGCTATGACGTCATATTCCCTTTTTGCAATTTATGACATATAAGGACTGGAATATATTACATGGTCTCCACGCGTGCTCACTAACAGGAGACGAGACAATAAGGTAAAAGGTATGACTGAAAAATATAGATGGTATAAAAAAGATAAAACCCTTTTGTAAATGCCTTTTCTTTCAACCATGGTATTAATCGATGGGCTTTTATTTTATATTTCCGTGTAAACAATCAATCAATAGCACGTTTATAACTTTTTTGTTAGAAAATTACAAACGTCTTTGACAGTACAAAATATAACATATGAATCGTTTTATCCTTTAAAGCTAAATTCACTGACATAAGGCATTAGATAAATTAAGAGGGTGTTTTATCTCCTCCGATTAAACCCTGATTTTAGTAAATGTCCTACTATATCGCAGTTAACTTTGAAAATCCATTTCATTAACTCTAATTATCACCAAAATATTTTGAATCCCCTCTAAAACGTCGCTAAAGTTAGTCAGAGGTTTATCCTCCTTTTAAAGAGCATCTAAATATGGCGTCGCATTTTGTTTCAATTTGACTCGCCTCGGTTCAATTTTCTAATGTGCTGAAAAGCGGTTAAAATGTAAATATTGTAATGATTATTGAATATTTTATGATGTATTGGACTGGTATCATATTAAAAAAAAAATTAATTCGATTTTAGCTAGCATAAGGAAACATCTTAAAAACGTTTACACCGCTGCACTGTTGCCCGACAAAAGTGCTGGTAAACTAATCGGAGGATAGATTTGTCATTATTTCTGTGGTGGAATTAGTTCGTTGTAAATATCGTTTAAATATGGAAGCCAATTACAACTGACATTTAGCTAAGCAGGTTTTCAACGGAGGTGATCAAACATCCCCTTAGACCCCCGAAAGCCAACATATCTGTATTTTATGTTCATATTTATCTAAACACAAACCTGATACTAAAAACCAGCGGTGTAGTATGAAAATTACGTATGTTTTACATAGGAGCGAATGTGGTGAAAAAATACGAAACACAAACTCTTTGTTGCGAAAAGGGGTTGACAATAAATTTTAACCAGAAATTAGAAATATATAATGGTGAGAACCTATCGAACTACATAATGTACAAAAGAACAATAAATGCAAGTATAACAATAGATACCACCTTTTTGCAAATGCGCTATTTTACGCGATTTTCTTCATACCCTTAATAAAATTTGTAGAGAAAGGTAAAACAATTTGCCAAGTATTTCATTCACAATAAAGTTTTCGCTGACATCAGAGAGGGGAAGTTTCTTAAGCAGAATTTGCCTACGCCATACCAGGCAGACATTTTGTAAGTAATAAGAGATATCGTTACGAATAAGTTTCCGATAGTTTTTTGTAAGTCCGACAAAAACGGACTTTACGATCTATTTTATGGTTTTAATGGCTTCAATATCCGATTTTCCCTATCTCAGCCCTACACGGCTGAAAATTACTGCTTACTGAGGCGTTGTATTTCGGTCCTTCAAAACCGACTTATTTACTTCAGTACTTTAGTTTCAGTGATTCCAAATACTTCAGTTTGATATTTTTATGGTTTTACGACCATTGAATTCTATTGAAAATTCACTATTTAGCCGAAAATTTATGCTTTAGCTTCACCAAAACTGGTTTCGTTATTACTTATTATGTAAATATATAGACGGTTTAGTGTTTTGTCATTTTACCCTTTATCTATTTTTGACTTCAGTAAAGTATTAAAGAAATAATATTCCTGTTTTCGTTTCATAGTCAACAATAGAATATCGTCAAATATTTACAACCCAAAAGTGTGAAAAGGATTGATAAATAAAACCATTTATCCTTTATACATTTTTTTGCGGATTTACGAGCGTCTCAAAAATAAAAGGTTTCTATTTATCTTCTAAAATCCTTTGTTTTTTATTAATTTATGGATCTTTGTTAAATAAAGGAACATCTTGAAGGACTATTTTCAGTTTATTTTATTTTTATTATTTATTTATATGGACAGTGAACAGACATATAAACATATGTTAAATATAGTATTAACTTCTAGCAATAAAGTCAAATTATGGGCAATTATCTGAAAATATTTAAAACAGCTGTACTTATTATTGTTGCAAAATACAAATTCTGTGCATATTTGATTATCTGTAATGCATAAATCAAATTAATTTCTTAAAGAAAAAGTAACATTACTGAAAAATCAATTTCCATCGGCGCTTATGTGCCACGAATTTTGTTTTTTTATATATTTTTTAATTAAATTTGTTAAAGACGTACGATGCTTGCCTATTTTACAAGACATCAGGTTCTCGACGTCCTGGACGTCCGCTGTTGACAACTCGTCGGCAGTTTGCGTAAGAACTACGGGATGTAGACCTGACCTGGGAGGATACGCGGGAACTGGCGGCCGATCGCTTGGCTTGGAGGCAGTTTATGGAATCCATATGCTCCACAAAGGGGGCGGCTATGGTATGATGATGATGATGGAATCAGAATGTTATGTTATGAGTTAAAATTACGAAAAAGTTTATAACCTAAGGAAACCTGGTAATAACTTTAATAAAAATACTTCCATTTAAAAAAATAAATAAAAAAATTGTGTACTCGTATTACTTGTAGATAAATGACAGTTATTTCATCAATACATGACCATAAATCTTTTTTTTTGTGATAGCTTGTTACAATAATTGCAAAGATTTCTCTGGCCTCTTTCCAATTGTCATTTTTTTAAAATGACATCATCTTCTTAGAGCAAAATTGATCTCTTTCTACATATTATATGTACAATCCTTTTGATTATTTTCAAATTTATTACATCTCATTGTATAAGAACTGTCTAGCGCATATCACAAGTTAATAATTTGATTAAAAAGTACTTTTCGTACAGCGTGTGCTCAAATTTTATTAGTCACATCAATTTAGTAAAAATGTTTTTTTTTAAAAAAAATTTATTGTATTTTTCGCATTTTTTTTTATTCTATCCGAATTGAATTAATTTAATCTTAATATCAAAAATAGCGTTATTTTAACACGTATTTTAGACATATTTTCATTCTAAAAATATAGGAATCGACGGTTAGCAGTAATAATCTCGAAAATTGTTTGTGATCTTTTGAGGAATATTTAATATTAAACCAGTTGTTTTGTTTAATGTGACATTAAATCGCCAAATGTTGGGTTGATCGATAAAAGTATAACCTGAATCCAATGAAAAAGTTTCATATTTTTTATCGACTTTAGATAACTAAATAGAAAACATTTCATGATTCTAGTAAAGAGAATAAAAAAACAACCATGCTTTGAAAACATGGTTTGTCCTATAAAAATATATTTTGTTAATTTATTTATTGCGAGAAGTATGACGCAAGCGACAATATTCAAATCAATTAATTACCATAAAAGGGTTTCGCGCTATACATCTTGAATGTATTCCGGCATGAGTACGTCCGCACACAGAGAAGTACATAACGCGCAAGAAGAAAAAGGTAAAGCTATACGCAGAGGCAAAAGGGTCAGAGCCAGTTCAAAAAACAGCAGGTGCGCCGACGGCCCCCACGCGCCGGACCTGCGCGGCCCCACGGAATATACAGTAAGGGGCTCTCGAACGGGAGACGGAAAGCGTGCCATCACGGGCCGCGCTGCCATACTCTTGGATCTACTGTACCGGCGCACTTAACCCTCCCGCTGACACTCCTGTTCCCCGCTCCTCAGATCTCAACGAAGTAACAGCCAGTGGGCTGAAAAAATAAACCTCAGTCTCGACCCAGCTCCCGGGGGATAAGGATTCCGGACCTACATTCGCGATAAAGATAACGAGTGTCGGGATTAAATAGGAAACGGTTGTGTAAAAGCCGTAATCATGGTGAATCCACATTTTAAATATAATAAATATCAAAAAACAATTACCGCGCGGGAATTACAGAAGAATCGGTACTAGAGAGACCCAGGTCCTTTATATGCATGTGCTGTAATACATAGAACAGGCGACCCAGGTCCTGTGTATGCGTGCACAATTTTTAAATATAATAAAAAGTCAAAACAATTATCGCGTAGTGTGTCACAATTAAATAACAGGACCAAATCAACTATCACGGAGTGCTTCACGTAATAACCATCGAGAAATAGTATAATCCTGTTCGACACCGCAAGCGAGCCAAGCCCAAGCGGTTGTATTGGTTTCACAAACTTCAGAGGATTTTGCCAGTGGAGACCCATCGTCCCCATCGATCTGAACTACGAGTGAGGAACCCCACCCCCCTTCTTCCGTTTCCTCACTGGAGGGAATCCAGCAACTGATGCAGACTCGTGAACCACCGCCACGCACGGGTTAGACTGGACATCGGACAACCGAGCCCCTCTGCTCTCAGAATGCACAACCGGTGGAAACAAGATGGAATCTATCACCAACCTACAGCCTACATAATTGCAGTGAGTCACCACCCGTTTGCCCTCCTTGTTATCTTAGCCGCTATTTAAAAGTCAGGTTGGTTCAGAGTAATTAAGCCACATACATGTTGTTTTCGTAGCACAAAGAGGAAACATATATATATATATGTTTACATTCTATTAAAAGTATTAGTATTACCACAATATTTGAAGGTATTAATATTGCCCAAATTCATGACGTTTACACCGTCTCAATCTTGTACACACGGTAGTGACATATGTTAACCAGGTTGAGTTCTAAGAATATATATCTATATTCTATGAGGGTATTAGCATTACCACAATAACTAAGGGTCCATTTTTATAAGAACCAATTATGTAAAAAAAGGTTATTGGATGTGACTTAATTAATAACATTACCTTGTCACAATCTTTACGAATGTTAGAAAATGTGTTATCCAAGTTGACTTTCCATTGTTTGTGTCCTCAATTTGCACCTTGTCTCTAAGTGAATTGTTACCGAATAAATTTACTACCTTAAACCACTTTCTCGAGTTCATATTTCTGGTATAAGCTATCACACTTCGAGTTCTTAGATTACTAATTAAAAAATTTGTGTAAGAAAACCAAAAGGCCTAAGCGCCGTATACTACCCCCTTCCGGGAAAGTGACCTTTCTTGACCACAAGTAAAAAAGGGATGGACAGTAAGAACCAAGGACCCGTTACACTCAATCTGAGGAACTGGGATTCAACGAGTACCTGCTTATCTATTATACTGACCGGCTAGCCGAGGAAGAAGAATACCCGACTACACCTGAGATAGAAGGAAACTTACCTGCCGCCTTCACTCCTCCCGATCCTGCGCCGTCCCCATCCACCGTCTTCCAGGAAACTTCCTGATATCGTCCACCCATCTCATCGGTGGACGTCTGTGAGGCCAAAATCACATAAAATATTTTTCAAACCAATCAATCAATCGATCAATGGTATCTTTTACATAATTTATTTAAATTTATCTTAAAATACCTTAGTATTTTATTTGCGCGCGATAAATTATTATTTTTAGTGCATTTTATTAATGAGTACGTTATTTCATGCCTTAAAGAGCTTTGAAATTTGAAGAACGCGCATTGGATCCGCAATTTCAGTTAACGTTTTATGCTTGAGCGATAAATAGAAAATCGTGTGCGACGTCCATTTATGCAAGTACGCTTCCGGATACTTCATTAATGTTATTTTGAAGGACAGTCGCTAAAATATTTAATTAATTAATCAAATTTGTTTATTGTAGGACTAAGTACGCAATAGTTATAGAAAAAAATATGAGAAAATGGCGTAAATTTTTTAAGTCATGGTGTTAACATTTAGCTTTTCCTATTCTTAGAATTCTGCAAATCATTACAAAATAGTATATTGAATAATATTAACAAGTGTAAATGTGAAAATTGTATATTGCATTTTTTTCAGTTTTCTATTTTACAAGTGAATATTTCAAAACAATTACATTTTGCCTCAGGAAATAATAGACGTGTTAATTTCTAATAATTAAATATTGTATTGTTATGTCAAAGCATTTTAAAAGCTCAGAAATTAATCAAGAATAATGAGTTTTACTGTAACTGCTTTTTATCATTGTGTACAATTATAACTAAATTTCAATTATCAAGTCTGTTGGTAATTAATAAGTTTCGTAGAAATGTTTTCAGAAAGCATAAATGGTTATTTATTGTATATATTATAGTCTAAAAAAATTGCGAAATTACAACAATAGGCGCTTTAAATAATCATTTTGAATTGTGCCAAAACAATTAAAATTAATAATACCTTATATGTTTAATTATTGCAAGTATAACCTTTATAACCCATGCTTTTTTTTTAGTAACAAAAAAATGCAGCTGCATAATTACTCTGTCATTGTTTTAAAACAAATTAAACCAGTATATTTGGTTTGGTGTATATTTTTTTTGGAAGATTATTGTAACATCTATTTATTTACAAGCCGCTTTATCTGGCCATGGGGGCAAGTATAGTAATAAAATACCAGCGTGAAGTGCTCAGGCTTGAAGAAAAATGATTTCTTTGTAAAATCACCAGGAATCGAACCTCCGTAGTGTCCAGAATCTGTACCTCCGTAGAGGCCATGGTCACCATCATTTAATATGGGTCAGAAGATTTAGCAAACTCCTAATAGAGCAACAGAACCAGATATACAATAAATTGCTAACGTTGCTACCTTGTAAATTATCAGCGAATAAAGAAAATTCGCGCTTCCAAAAGTAATAAGCACTTTTTTTTTAAATTTAAGAATTCAACAAAAAAATGTGTCTGTATTGTAATTAACTAACTAACCATCACGCCATTTCCCCGTAGGGGTAGGTATAGAGGATAGAACGCCATACCACTCTGTCCTGACAGACTTCCTTTGCTTCCTCTACATGCAAACATCTTTTCATGCACATACGCCGATTATTCCGACTTTTCACATAAACACTTTTAAGTAATTGACGTACTTGGTCATGCCATGTCTTTCTCGGCCTTCCTCAGCTTCTACATCCGGGCACACTTGCATTTAAACTTCTTTTAGCCGTTCTTTTCATCACTCATTCGCTCCACATGACCAAACTATCGTAAAAGCCCTTTCTTAATTTGGTCGATAATGTTTATCTCAGCCTTGCACTCTGCTCTAATCTCGACATTTGTACACCTATCATACAAAGTCTTACCACACATAGATCGCATTTCAACAGCATTCAGTCTACTTTCATCCTTCTTTTTCCAACACCACGCTTTTCCAACTTCTTTTCCTTGTCTGTATTGTAATGTATGAAACACACTTTAATATTATTATACCTATTTTAAGTGAGTGCAATAACATTAGTGTTAATGTTCTCTATCCATATATATCCATATCGGAATTAACATTCACCTTCGCGTCCTTACGGTATAACATTTAAAGTACTGGATTACCTACTCCGTTAACTGCACGGCATTAAACGAAATAGGTCGTGAGATGAATTAACGTGGGCATAAACTACGTACATGATTTTACTGTATGTATAAATCACTCTCTCATCTGATGAAGCAGTTACATAACGCGAAAATTTCTCCACGATCGTTAAGACAGGCGCAAACGATCTTGAAACAGGACGTTAAATTATTGAATGAGATTTCCTAGACAATAGAAACTGTAATGGACACATTACACTCAGAGGAAAAGCTTTCGATAAAGATTTCAAAGATAACTCCTTGCGTTATATAACTCTCTATTTCTGTGAGACTTTTTTAACAATAGGAATGTTAACATCGAAATGAGCATTACTTCAATGACAGAATGACATCAGATACGGTCAATCAAATAAAATTTTCAGAAAACTGTCAGATTCAATTTGAAAAAAAAAAATATTAGCAGGAAACGTTTCAATAAGTATATCTAACTTTTGTTGAAAATTTTATAGAAGTATCTAAGTTTTGTCAAAAGGCAAAAAATAAAAATAATGCCTTATGTTCAAAACATGAATATATCTAGTCACGTACATTGTACATACAAAAAAAAGCGATACAAGATGTAATTTAAACATTTAAATAAATATTTTAAGTATCTTTTATGTTCGAAGCACAAACTTTGTGAATCATTTTATTAACTTGATTAAATGAATAAAATTGAAAACTTTGTTTTTTGATTCACTGAATAAAAAGTTAATAAAAATAATAAAAAAATATTTAATTTATTTAATCAAGTTAAATATTTTGAGAGCCAAAGAGCTTTTTCCATCAGAACCTTCAGAACTATCGTTTTTTTTAGGACGCATGATTTATTTTGACCTACCTACTCTCGGCCATCCGCACCCAACGGTGCATAAGGGTTGCATTGGTACACCGAAGACAGTGAATCTTGATCACTTGACACTGTTATAGTATAAAATACCTTAAAAAACAGTGAATTTCCGACAAAAATCTCAAAAATACGTCTGCTGAAAAACGATGAATTTAAATAAAAAGCTTTTTGGCTCTCAAATATAGATTTAAAATATTGCGATATGATACACTTTCATTCAAGGGCTTCAATTTTTTTGTATTGACCATATCATCAGTAGCGATGTTCATTAACTGCACTGGCTGCATTGTATTGGACGAGTGAACTTATAAAGTGAAGATTCCATTGTACTAGACCATTGAACCGGAGGAGAAAATTCTCGAAACATTCTTCTCAACTAAACCGACAGCATAAAGCGACGTGTTCCGTTTGATAACTCGAATCACGTACATCTGCAAAGAGCGTATTTGTCGTGATACTTTCTTACTATTACTGTACATCGCGTAACAGACCATTAGCTATCACTCCCAGATCGAGAACTATGTATAATATTTAAAAATAATCCATTTTGGTGACTGACTGTTTTGTTTTGGTGCGGATTCGGTTTAGGTTGTAAATCAGTAATACAAAAATCAGTGGCAATGATATATTTCTTCGTCTCTTTTTTGACGAGATAACGTCTAATAAATCGATGAACGCCGGCTGCACACACAAAAAAGCATGACTCATTGTCACGTTCCGCCTGAGCCGAGTGTACAAGCGAGAGCGCGGAACAAGCGATAGAGAGGCACGATCGGCCTAAGCTTTTGGTTTGTGACGCATCTATCTCTCTTCCACTCCATCGGCTGATGCGTCCGAGAAGAAAGGAGACAGCAGCAGCACACAAAAAGAAAAGACAAAAAACATGTTAATTTATGGAAAAAATAATTATTTTCAATTAACTCCTGCTTTGTATTATACAAAATAATGATAATTCAGTAATAATAATTCAATTCAATTCATAAAAGTATGCTATTTTTCATCAGTTTTCTTATGACGTTATCACGTAAAATTATCGTCCGTTAACCGGCTTAACAGACAACCAAAAGTTTTTTTACAAGGCATTGGGTTTTCAGCATCGCGACTGTCCACCGCTGACAATTCATCGGCAGTTTACGCCAAAAATACAGGACGTGTTCGTGACTTAGGAAAACGAACGGGAACGTTTAGAGGAAGTTTGTGAAGTATATGAATTGTACTGAGGGGTTGTATGAATTCCACAAAATGCCTCCAACATTAGTTATTAAATTGGGTCTGCGTCGGGTTGTTTTGAGAAAAAATGTCGGTAACGGATTAGATGTAAACTATTAAAAATATGGTTTGAGTGTTGGTGTTGACTAATAATAATAATATAATAATGATAATCCTTTTATTTAGCATCATCTTTAATACAGATATCTTTAATACTTTAATAAAATGAAATAATATAAAATAAAAGCTTGCTATCTGTAGTACTTATGAATTTTAAAATAAATACTCGTAATATAACATGAAGCTAGTTGGACGGTTAGGTGGTTACTGAATTTTGCCAATTGGAAAATGACGGAGTTGTAAGCGCCCCGGTTATTGGCGTGAAAGTAGGTAGGTATCTCTGTTTATTTTTATCCGAAACGAATCAATAATTTAACGAGTGAATTTCGGCGTGTAATCAAGTTCGAATGAAAGTTCTGGCATGTCGCTATAGCAAGGTGTATTTAATTAAATAATCAACAATTGTCTGGCTTGGTCTCATAAACGGACAAATCTTTGATGCAATTTTAAGATTCACGTATTTAGGAAATAAAAAAAAGAATAGTGCGTACAAGTTGCAAATACACACTCCTCTGCAGATTATGCATACTCTCATGAGGATTGACTTATTTTGGGAGATGAAAAAATTATATTATCTTTGTATTAGTAAACCATAAACCATAGACCTAAATTAGGAAGATGTGTGGGAATTAGATGCCGATCGCTTGGGAAACTCTGTTTGAGGAATCCTCATGCTCCACAAATGTAGCGGATATTAAATGATGAAGGATAAACATACTCGAAACAAAATATTTTAACATTATTGTAACATTACAAAGAAACTATTGCTACTACTACAACTACTTAACTTTATCTACACCCAATTGTGAATAGGGTACATTGGTGCATTGGAGCATGGTACACCAAGTGATTGTCAGGTCACTAATACGCACAAATTTTTTTTTATTTATAAAAATGATTTGTCCGTTTTTGACATTAGAGCACGCGATTGTCGGACAGCCTTCTAGTGGTATAAAAAATTCTAACAATAATTGAGTAATACGGTTAAATTGACCGGGTTCCGTTGTTCAACTTCCTTTTCGAAATAGTTAATTTGTTATCGTTCTTGGTTCTAGTGTGGATCTGTTAACAATTTCTGCGGTTTGGTTAATATTTAAAAATGAAGGCCGAGCGTTTTATTTTTAACGAAATTTAGTATATGTTAATGCAACCGTTCTTGCATTATTTCATTTGTGTTTATATTGCAAATGGATTTATAAAACACAATTACATTAATTGAAACAAGAATTGAGATTGCATACAAATATTCTTATTGTAATAAAATATTTAACAGTCGAGTCTAGCTACACCTAGTAAACGAAACGAAATATTATTTTTGAAAAAAATACCTTAAATATTTCTGTAAACAATTCGTTTTATTGTTAATACTACTTCAATATGGTATCACATGTCGTCTCAATTAATTTTGTAATTTTTCGAATGAACTAAGTAGCAGTTTTCGGCTCCTTCGATGAATATTGGCGCAACAGTTAGACAGAAAAGGAATGCTATCAGGAACGATCATGTTAATTATCAATGTTGCCTCTTGAATTTATAAAACACATTCTAGAAAGTTTATTTTTCAAAAGAAATATTTTTGAGTCTAGCTACAAAAAAATTATTTTTGAATAAAATCACATTTGCATAAGTTTTAAAAATAAACAATAATCCCACTAAGGCATGGCATGGGTCTTTCGAGCAACAGTTATACAGAAAGGAATGCTATCAGGATCATGTTAATTTATCAATGTTGCCTCTTGAATTGCACTTTCTAGAAAAAGTTTTATTTACAAAAGAAAATTTTTTTGTCTACAAAAAAATACATAAAAATCACATTTGCATAAGAAAAATTAACAAAAATCCCACTAAGGCATGGCCTGTGTGAAAGTAAAAATGAAGTAAAATCCAAATTAGAAAATACGTTCTAGATCACAATGAATTTCGTTTTTTAACCATTTTTTTAATGCATGCCCTTAACCACCTAAACAAAAATTCTCATCATCTACGAAAAGTGTCTCTTTATAATAAAGACCAGATGAGACCGTAAAAAGCGTTTTACAAAAATATACGATTTATTAATATTTAACAATTTATTATATGAGCGTTTTACAAAACTTTTATTCAAAGAGAATTTGGATTTCAATATTATTCGGATATACTAGAGAGATAAGTGAACAAAGGGACTAGAATAAACCACCTAAACAAAAATACTCATCATCTACGAAACGTGTTTGTCACGTACTTGGCGATAATAAATTTTTCATTTTTGTGCTACGGACAAATGCGAACACAAAGATTTGGCATCCAAATAAAAAAGTGGCAATCCGTTTTCAAATTGACACGTCAAGGAATTCGGATATACTAGAATAAGATAAGTGAACAAAGGGACTAGAATAAAATCTTCAGACACAATAAAAAATCAAACATCGTTTATGGATCCTGCCAGCGAGGCTCGTATTTATTTTAACAAGGGTCCAAGAAAACGAGATACGGTTTTGTCACGTACTTGGCGATATTTTACGAATTCAGAAAAAATATTTTTTGTGCCACGGACAAATACGAACAAAAAGAAAAGCTCTTCTTAAAATCAGTTTTTATAATATGAACGTAGATATCGATACTGTACTGTTATTTTATCCAATACAATAAATACTCTTAAGTGCGTAGGTGCCTTCCCAATATTTAATAATATTATATGGTGTCTGAAACGCAGTTTAAAATGTGTAACTGTTTAATTTTATAACTAAAGTAAAACTTTTTTTTAAAAATGTTTAGCGTATCATTCAAAAATTTAAAAAAAGTTTTTTCATTATATTTATCAATAGTATTATTTTTACGTTCAGTTCACTTCATATAAATAATATATTAAAATATCGTTTTCAAAGTGCAAAAAAATACAGCACGATTTTGCTTTAGTGCATTAAGTTCAATATTATTTTGACGTTCGTGAAATCATGGTTTCAAAGGTACACCGTTATTCAAGCTTCCGCATCCGCAAGACGAAAAATGAAAATACATCGTATCGTGCTAATGTATTAATATCAATAAGCCTGTCAAATAACATATAATGCAATTATACTAACATAATATATGGTATATACATACTGATACAGTCCGCAGACGAATATTAAATCTGTCGGATACATGGAATAAAAACGCATTTTGAAAAATATGTATTAAAAAAAAAACAATACAAATAGAGCAGTTAGAATGATTAATTCTAATATAATATGACAATGCTTCCTAAAAGTATTCAGCACCCAGGCAGTGACTGTACGTACATCTTCAGTAAAATCTTTATTATTTTGTAACATAGGGTTTAAAGCGATTAATGAGTGTATTGTAGTTCCACATTGAGTTAAAACATTCTGTATAGTACTCATTTCTATTTTCTCCATCTGTGTTTTTTATAACCCATAAAATATTTGTGTTTTTTAAATGGACGCTAGAATTTTATAATAGAAAAAAACCTAGGGAATAGGAAACACGCTGTGTTGAAATAATAAATATATAACAATTTCCTGATTGCAAACATACGATAATAACTTATGATTGCGCTAAAAAAAATATACATATTTAGCATGTCCTTTGACATGGTGAACAAGAAATTGTACAGTTTTGTGGTCCCGTATAAAGTGCGCATTAGTTTAGATAAAACTTATATAAATATTTTGGTGCATTTTCAATGTGCCGGTTTTTACTAACTAATGTCAAAGTAAAGGTACTATGTAATGGTAGTTTTTTCCTGCTTAATAGTAAATTCCCATAATGTGTTGTTATTCAAACAGGTCTTAATAAATCATTATAACGTTCCCGTAATCTTTAAAATAAAAAATGAACAATTTTATTTCACGACTGCATTAAGAAGCACATGTTCAAGTGATATGGACCGCGAAATATTGAATAAGTATTTAGTATTCTGAAATCGTCCGGTCCGGTACTAAATGTATGAAATGCCATTTTTGTATTAAGTTTGAAGAGTCTACATCGTGCTGACTTTCTTTACTTTCATTTATACCCAGTACTTAGTATCTGGTTATGTGGTTAAGAAGCATGCAGTTCTCTTAAGTTATACAGTCTGACCGAAAGACTGAATCTAATTATTATAGTATAGAGGCACTCAAAACAATAAAAACGTGTTTTAGTACTTCTAGTCGGTGTGCTAGTACGAGTATGCGTACTTGACGCATCCAGCCAATTTTGAATAGTTATATCGATGTTACCTCAAAACAAATTAAAAAATTTGTAATAGTCTACAAATATGTATAAACATTGCATTTAATTTAGCTTTCAACACGTTAAGTAGGTACCTATACCAAGTATAAAGATATACGATAAACGGTTTAGAAATATTTGTCATTTAAAAACTCAACATACGCAAATCGACATAAATACTTTTGTGCTTTGTGATAACTACAGAAAATTCGTCTGTTAATTGTGGACGTCAAGGACGCCAAGAGCCTGATGCCGTGTAATAGGCAAGCATTGTTAAGAGCGTATTATTTATTATTATCATTATTATTATTTTTATTATTATTATTATTATTATTATTATTATTATTATTATTATTATTACTCCACCAAGTGACTCGCGGCCGCTTCCCATACAAACGTATTCCTCGATTTTCTCCCTGGAATTTAACATCAGGGCAACTAATTTTTCACACGTTTTAGATATCAACCAGGTGCGTGTTTGCACTGTCTTATTTTTTAAATATTTTATTTGTTAAGGGAGACATATAACTGATTAAAAAAATAAGACGAAACAAACACGCATCTGGTCGATCTAAAATGTGTGAAAAAATCATTACTCTAATGTTAAATTCCAGGAAAAAAATCAAGGAATACGTTTGCATGTTCTTAAGGCTCCATTATGGAGTATGTGAATAATAACTTTTTGAATAAACAAACATTAGAAAATAGAAGAATATTAAATGATTTGCTCTTTCTGTTCAAAGTATTAAAATCTATGTTCGATTGTTGCCAACTAACAAATTTAATTAGTATACGAGAGCCTGGTCGAGTTACCCGTAATAATGCACTATTTTACTGTAGTCAATCATCGACCAATTACAGTGCTAACTCACCGATAAGAAGAATGCACGTACTGGCCAACAAGTATACTAACAATATTGATATTTTCAACACAAATCTAGTGAATTTTAGGGAACAGTGTCTGGATGCCATCTCTGGCGGAAATGAATAGCTACCTACTGTGTAATCATTTAAAAATTTCTATGTAAAAGCCCCATGGGCGTAAAAAATAAAAAATAAATAAATCAATAAATACACAATTTATTATTAGTATTTTTATATGACGTATTTATATCAGGAAATATTATTTCAAGGCATAACTTTTATTTTCCCTTTACCTGCATCACCTTAACTCGGAGTAGTCTGACCATAACACGTTTACGCAGAACTAAACCGGGTCATTGGAAATCTCGTAAACGCCGTCAATAGCCCATGATAAAGGTATAACATAACAGTGACATAGCATGCAAACAAGTTACTTACTACAAACAAATAGTTAGGTTACTATGTATATCTGATAATAATAATAGTATCCTTTGATTGTCATTTGAAATAGTAAAACATATGTAGCGTAAGCTTTTTTAAAACAAATTTTACAAAAATACACGTTTCCTAGGGTAAATTTCACTTAGGCCAATACACGAAAAGTGTGACGTAGATGTCTAGTGATGACGTAGATGCCCATTGATGACGTAGTGAGAGACGCAGTGGGTAGACACCTCAGACACGGTAGTATTTTTCAAGTATGGAATGTCACATCTCTGAAATTCTTGTTGTAAGTCTGATCTTGCCTTTATGTAACAAATTCTCTAGGTTCACTGCACTCGGTGTATCAATCCAGTTCCCTGTGCGGATAAGGGAGAGTAGTAGCAGTAGTATATTATGAGTGTATGAAATTTCAATGGTTGGTTAGGGTAACAACATCTCCATCACAAGTTATAAGTAATCAAAATTATCTTCATCAAATAATTTGTCCTATATTAGCTCCCTATGTAGAGTGTAATTCATATATTCCACAAACTGCCTCCCAGCTAAATAATCAGTACTCAACTATCACGTTTAACGTAATGGATTGACTTTTTTCTGTGTGTGTGAAAAAAATCAAGCCGTTTTTTGGACACGTTTCCCGATAATAAGTTTAGAAAAATACATTCTTCCGGGAAGTGTCTATGGAAAAAAGTTGCACAGACGTCGGCTGATAATATGGAGCCGTTAGTTACTGAACTGTTCTCTCTATTAGCGCCTGCAGCCTGCAGAGGAACACAGTTTCAGGTGAAAGGAGACCATTCTTAGGTGATCCATGCGCAGTCATGGGTAATTACCACCCTTAGACACGAGGGATGGACCCAAGGCTAGAGAGAAACCAGGTTCTAACCGCCCCGTCCATTTCATTAAAAATTATGCCCTCTAAGCTCTGAGTAAAATATCAAGCATAAGTATGAACTACAATCTTCAATTCAAGTTGATTGTGTATAATAATAATTATAATAACCATAATAACACAGTGTGTTTGTTATCTTGATCGAGCTGTCTGAGAATGATTTATTCTATCATTATTATTAATGTATTAATTGGTCAAGTATACATAATATCTATGTGTAAACCAATAATCTATGATAGCTTATGGTGGGAAAAGGTAAAATAATGAGTATTTTCGTATGACACAGATTTCTCAATATTATAAAACGGATGTGTTTAAGTTGAAATCTGTAAGAACAAATAGAACATTTTACGAAAAACGTAGGAAAATACGGTTTAGTACAAAAATATTAAGTAAAATGCTATTAAACAATCTGACATTATTGTACGCCAAACGTCTTATCTTTGAAAATAGAAATCAAGTTTTGATAAGATAATAATATTTCAATCAGTATTCAGATCATTACGATAATTTGTACGATGATAATCAATGCAAGTTCATTATAATGATAGGAATTTTAAAATTAAGTTCCATTAGAAAGGTTTCATGATCAAAATGACTCCGTAGAGACTTTCGATATTATTTATACACGTTGATGCGAAAGTACCTAACGTTAATTCCTGGAGCAAATCTATCCAATTGGGATGTATTAACAATACCACGATTAATGGTCTAGAAAATATTGAAACGAAATAATAGCAAGATGTTTTGAAGACATCTGATAATATGATAATATGTAGGAAAACCCCGAAGATAATTTTAAAAAAGTTAAAATAATAAATTAAAGATAGAAGTAGACTAAGATATTTAAATACGTCGTTTTAATTTTGTGTACACAACTGTTGGTTAGTAAATACATTAAAATTGTGGGAAATTCCAAACTTTGTATTAAGACAACTTTATGCACAAATATGATAATTATTATAAAATTTTGGCTAGTATTAATTATAGAAATAACATCTGGCAGAAAACTTAGAGCTCCTTGTTAAAACAAGTAGAATACAATAAAATCCTATAATTATTCACGTAGGCGGACAAGTCATTTTTTAAATCGATATTTTGTACTTTTCGGATATTTCGTTTATCCGAAAAAGGTCTGACAAAGATTTAAGGACAATTCGTTTGTAAATTTTGCACGAAAACGTCGTAATAGAGTACTCAAAACAGACGTTTATCAAAACAGGTTTAGGTTTTAAAATATTTATCCGACTTATTTATTGTATAAAAATTGTATAGTAATGACTAAATTCTTCATGACCCAAACTGTAAACACATCGTCATCGCTATTATTTAGCATATTGTGAAATAAAAGGTTTTTGTTAAATCGTGATATAAGTTTTTGTAGTTGACTCATCTTAGATAAGCATAAATTTTTGTGTTATTGTTTTTTTGTTTTCCGTGAGATTTTTTGGCAATCAACCCACGTGAAACGATTTTTCTAATTAAACCAATGCCAATGTAATCATTGCTCATTATTCTTAATAATAGATACATGATTTCACATCAAATAAAAAGAGAAAAGTCAATAACGTAAATTTAAACGTAAACACCTATACCTAATAAAAACTAATGCAGATACCAACATATGAATACATTTTTTGTTATTATGTACGAAAAAATCTCAACAGCGAAAAATACCATATTATGCCAGAAAGTATTCGCTGACAGCTATAAAGGCATATTTAAGATTATAAAAATCTTGAATTAATGGAAAAACATAAATAAAATTCGTAAATTTCTGACAAACCATCACTCCACTACCACACGCGGTATGCAGAGAGGATAAAATGCCACGTCACTCTGAGAGTGTCCTGGCAAGCTTTAATCTTATTAATATTTTTAGCAATTTCCAAGATCGTGAATTTTAATGTTGTAAGGTTTGAAAAATAATAACAAGTATCATATATTATGTTAACATACATACATTTGAAAGGTAAAATAACTAAATTATTAGGATATTATGTTAGTATGTAAGGCAGGTATAATTTAATTATTATTTCATGGAAATTTTAGATAGTTTTCTCTCAATAAAAAAAAACTAAGCCGCGCACAGTATCAATGACTTAAAAGTAGTACACTTTCGTTTCGCCTTACTGCGTCTTAGCTAATAATCTTTTTTTTCAGTTTGACGTAAATGAAACAATTAAAAAAGTAAAAAGGATTTCTAGGAACAAATTTAACTGGTTTGTTTTTCATTTTACTCCAAAAGTTAAATGACATTTAGCCAACAAAAAAAAGTTACAAAAATCTAAAAAAAAAAATTTATTTTAAAAAAGCGTAGTATTATTTTAAAGTTTAAAGTAAACTAACACAAATACTTAAAATGTTTCCCATTTTGAAATATTTTTTTAGCGGAAATTTCATCGAAATGATCAGAGCTACGTATCAACAAATCATAACATAATACATTTTTTTATTCCTTGGGTACATATTTAATAAACTTAGTACGCGTTTTGAAACACACATTATCTTTGTAGTAAATATTACTTTATTTACTCGGTTAAAACAAAATGCCACCTTTATAACTCCTGCATCACACTTATTCTTCTCTATGGCTGCGAATCGTGGCACCTAACCAGGGCCCAAGATAGCAGACTTCTGAGTTTTGAGAATAGGTGTCTTAGAAGAATTTTAGGTGTGCGGTGGTTTGACTTTGTAAGGAACACAGAGGTGAGGCAACGGACACAGCAACCCTTGGTATCTACTGTCATCCGGCGAAGGCGTTTCGGCTGGCTAGGCCATATACTACGTATGCCTCCCGAGAGCCTTAACCATGCTTGACTATTTTACAAGGCATCAGGTTCTCGGCGTCCTGGTCGTCCACTGTTGACAAATCGTCGGCAGTTTGCGTCAGAACTGCGGGACGTGGACTTGACTTGGGAGGCAGTTTGTGGATTCCATATGCTCCACATAAGGAGCGGATATGGTATAATGAAAATATTACTTTTCTACAATTAATTCATATAATAGTAAAACAAGTAGTCATTACCTAGAATCAAAATCTCTCCACAATAGTCTGCAAGAGGAAGTAAGTACATCTTAACCATATATAAAAAAAAAATTGAAATATTTTAACGTAGAATTATACAGAAACGACGTATTTCTTAAACCAGTAATTCTCGATTGTATTTAAGTTTATTCATCTTTTATACGCATTTTTCGAGGTGAGTACTAAAAAATGCATCAAACTTTTATTCTATTCACGTATTTAAACATACGTATATGTCATTTTAACGCGTTATTATTATAATAATACCTTTTCTTGCATTTTTTTACATGCCTGAGGAATGACAAGTCCACTATAACTAGATATAAATGGAAATAATCACCAGACATTGAATACTGATTGAATATTATACTCCATACTAAGTATTGGTTGCTGAATATGATCATACTGAAAAAAGAATCGCGTATTTCCTAATAAAAAATCCTTTATAAAAAAAAATATAACGGTAGTTACGAATGAAGACCTAAATATAATTCTAATTTTTGGTTAACGCGTCGGGCTACTATGCATAAGGTAGCGAGTTGGATTTCAACAGTCCCAAAAATAAAATATAATTTCAATTTTATTATTCTCACTAAAGTATTTCATAAAATGTGAAACATTTGACTGTTGCTGTAGCGTAAGACTGATATTCTTGCCTTCATGCAACTAATTATCAAGATTCTCTGCACTCGGTGCAACAATGCAATCTTCTATGCACCATTAGATACGAATAAAGCCAAGTTGTAGCAGTATTCTTACTGCATTTAATCGTTAACCATTGAACAAATAATAATTTCATAGTCTCCTTACATGGTTTTTGTCCAACATATAAACATAAAGTTTCCAAGTGAGTATATTTATTTTGTCAAAGTATATATACATTAGTTCTAAAAAAAAATTTCATAAACCTTCTATTTATTTTATTAATTTTTCTCCAGTAAAAAACTATTTCCGGAAATATTAGTAAATACACATCTCATATCCCAAATCCCACGTTAGATTTTCAAAGAGGTCTATTTATTTTATTTTACTTGTTTTTTTGCTTAAATAAATAAATTTAACGTAAGGTTTTAATAATTCCCCACTGAATAAAAAAAATAAAGTCGTACAAATACAAAGAAGTTGACGGACGAATCACTTATTAAAATTTTTATTTATACATTCGTAATTTCAGAAATATATTTTTTTTCAGTATTTTGATTGTATTACAACGAATTATACATTCATTTTTTCTCAGTTCACGAGTTTTACTATAATTCGATATCGGACTTTAGCTTGAACTTGATATGAAACGAAACAGCGGTCAATGTCAACAGCTTGTACGGTTTATTTTAGATATGGTTATTTGTACTCAAACCTGTATGCAATTAATTCATACAAATGTAGTACTTGATAAAGATGCTTTATTAGATAACAGATTTTGTAGATGAAAAATACATAAAATAAATTAATAATCGGAATATTATTCGTTGAAGCGAAAACATTTGCTTTGACTAAAGGTATTAATGTTTTGAATGGTCTTTTATTTATAGTTTGTCCTTATCAAGTGGAAAAATTTCTTTCCGCTGGTTAATTGTGTTGAATAAGATTTAAACATTTTTTTAAATTTATAAAACAAAATAAAATGTTGGTGATCCGTAATTTCTCGTGTATTATTTTAAAGTATGTAAGCATAAAATATGTTGTATTTTAAATCATTTTTCAAAAAACATTTATATTCATCTAAAATATATTTGTGGTCGTTCATTTTGATATAAAAAAATAATTGCATTACATGCATAATAGTTTAAAACAAATAATTGGTTTTTAATAAAAAGTGTTTTATTAAAAAATATTACCTTTTTTTTTAAAATTCGTAATTTAAAAAAAAAATTAAATCGAAGTATTTTATTGACTAATAACACAAAACAAGTTGTTGTTTTTTCACAATAAATATTTTTATCAAAAACCGTACATAAAAAAAATTGAATTGTCTTTTTAAATTACTCACCGGAACCGATGAAAGTATCCCTGGCGAAACCACTATCACCTAAATGTATTTTATTAATTAACTTGTCAGTTGTAATTGGTCACACGTCTATTTAATAAGTGCACTAAAAACAGTAAAAGTCAGTTACGTAACGTTAAATTTAAAGGCGGAATTCAAAAAGTTCTTTTTTCAAAAAATCTGATAATGTCAGATGAGTTCGCGGTTAAGGTTCGGTAGGGTCACTCGAGGGGGAGCGTTGGGATAGGTTCAGATAGGCTCAGATAAGTTCAGTTCAGGTCTGTTCAGTCATTCAGACCCAGCGGTCGGTCCGGAGTACATTAACAGACTGAAGACATAGTAACTGTTGGCGCGGCTGGCTGTTAGGAGTTACCTCGAAGAACTTCGACTGCGGTGACTTTCATTCTCTGGTACGGTGAGGCGGGGCGAGGTACGCGTGGACAGCCAGCAGTGAAAACGGTCGCTTGAATAGATGGAGCTAGCTGTGAGATATGACAAGTCTTCTCTAAATTAGAAGCGGAAAACGGAAAACCAGTATTTCAAAAAACCCTTTTTTGAAACCCACTCAAAAATAGAGAGAATAATGTAATTTAAACGCTTAAGTTTTTATGCCACCAAAGATCAAATTGACGAAAATTAGTAAATTATCAAATAGCAAAATACACTTAAAAAAATTGTGGTCAATAGCATGTTGATACTCCTAATTAGTCATTTTATTTATTTTCATACATTGAAAGGAATCCGTGGTTACTGTGTTATAAGAAAATTTCTCGTTTTTATTTCGCTATTTCTGTGTTATTTTATATTCAAACAATGGTGATACTACAGATATTTAAAAACAGGTTTCAAATAAATAAAAAGAGAAACGGATTTAGCGTTTATTCGTCAACAGTGAAAACTAGCGAGTGAAATAAATAATAATTGTAATATAATGAAAAAGTGAATAATGATATATATATATAGTGTAATAAGTGAATAAAAAAATAAGTGAAAAGTGTGATAAAATAAAAACATGGATTTGAAAAGCACAAGGGACGTAATAAAAAATATACGGACGTAAATATTGGATATGTAATTTGAATAAATATATCAAGTTTTTACTTTAGCTAGGGACAATATTCTTGGCCAGGGTATTTTTGTCGTCGGACATAATAATTAAAATCTTGACACGATACCAAATACAAGTATTTATTAGCTATTAATAAACGTTTACAGTTATCGTTGCTTCCTGAAGTGTATTTGAAAGATATAGAAATTAATCTAACGTTACATTGCAGTATCGTTAAGTACGAAAAGTAAGATTTAATCTTCTACGTATAATTTTTCAAGACACCAAATCCAACAGCAGAAATTAGTCGTAAATTCCGGTAGTACGAAATTAGATTTGACAGTGATAGTAAAAATATTTTTTTGAGTTCCTTGAAATCCGTTCTATATCAGTTCAGTTAACATTGTAATGTGGGGTTAACATAAATTGGTATAGCTTAAAATTGGAAACTTTAAATTCACCGCAAGTAA